>JAQHQX010000198.1:0-16435 GCA_034694425.1 Arrhopalites sp. Gr-Col-00791
ATTCATGGACAACTTTCATTTTTGAATATCTAAATTTTTACCTGGTGCTTTTAATTCATATAATCAGATTAAGTCACCCAGTAGTCCCACTCGTCTCCAGATAAGTCAGATTGTCATGCCAACCTCATTGGATCGAAAAATTTGGGGTCAAATATTATGACCTAATTCCAAGTTTTAGAAGCATCGTTATTAGGTTTTCATACATTTGTGATGATATTTTTCCGCCGTAGTTTATTTTTCACATCTTAAAAGGCTGTTTTATTTCATCACACGAAAGTAGGATTTTTCCACATAGGAAAGTTCCACACACGGAAAATTCCACACTGGCTCCGGGCGGCCTAAGTACGAGCTGTAGGTACTTTTGGACGTATTTAACCGCTCGCTTCGCTCGCGACTTCAATCAAGCGAATCTCCATTGACCTAATCTGTCAATAAGCCCAAAACAAGAATGTGGTGAAATGTCCTTGTTATGAACTGTCCATGTGATGAAATAGCCGACAACCGAAAAATCCATCTTCTCTATCTCTCTCTCTTCCTCGCAATCATCGTCTCAACTCCCTTGAGAGTCAGTCGAGTAAATATCTTAGAACTGGGATGTCGTTTCAGTCCGCTATCCCTTAGTGCTCTTCCAATTATTTTTAATAATTATTTTTTTGGCTGTTTCGGTTTATTTTAAGTTGTTAGTGCTTCTGCATTCATCTAGCAGCTCGTTTCGATCGCGACTTCAATCAAACAACGTTTCATTGATATAATCAGTCAATAAGACAAAACGAGAAGTGGGTGGAATCTTCCTATGTGGAACTTTCCTGTGTGGAAATATCCTGTTACCCATCACACTCATGAAATAAAAAATAAAACTTCATTTTTTTAAGATTTTCTTGATGATTTCGCTGGATGTTCTCCAAGTCACTGATATTATCTGGATGTTGTTCTTGATTTTCCTTTGAATTTTCACAACGCATCACAATTCGTGATTGGCTCTTCGAAACCCAGTTGGGCATTTCAGTGACCGAGGATTGTACCTCCTTAAAATGTTTTAAAAGTAATATCTGCTGTGGATAAAAGTTAAGGAAAATTGGTTCTTGAAACTGGTTCCGACAAAAACTAGAAAACTAATTTTTGTGTTGTGATGATCACATTTGAAGTTGCTTTAACGATATTTCTTGGTCAGTGGTTGGTATTTTTCTACCTCGTGATTCTAGTCCAGATTCACGAAGAACTATCTGGAATAATTTTGGAATCTTTTGTGAATGTCATATAGTCATTCCAAATTCTCCCAAATGATATTTACAGACTTCGAATGATCGACACATTTAAACACATTTGGGTAAAACTTTGAATAAAAAAATCCCGCACCAGCGAAAGAGAGCAGAGTACGATTCCAAGTGGGAAGTTGGACAGTCCAAGTTGAGTATTATCCAGGACAATGGATTTTACTGGAAAATACTGGCTGTTACTGTCCTGTGGACAGAGCTGTTCAATATGAGTAAAATCCACTAGTTTCAGTTGTGGACAGGACAGGGGGTACTGTCCTGGACGGTTAGAACCAGTAAGAGCCAGTAAATGCCGGTTTGGTTAGAAAAACCCTCGAACCCTAAATAAACATTATGATATATTCCATAAATTATTATCGTTGAAACGTCCAAATATCAATTACAACTGAAGAGAGACCTGTCCGAAGCAATTAGATATTTTTACTCAAATGTGACATCGACGACGCACACTGAGCCGGATGCTTGAAATAAACAACTCTTTTGAAAACCCGAATATAGAAATGAGATCATTCAAATTGCTACTCTTAATCTGCTATCCTTTGGTCATCTTTCGGCAACATTTAAACCTTTGGAAAATATTTTGGATGAGTGTGGCAAAATAACCAACTTTGGAAAATACGTTGGAGTGAATAATGAAACCTGTCAGATCTCACAGAAACTGATGCCAGCATATGAGTGGGAAATGACAATATGGCCTTGTGGACCCCTCCCACCCTCCTCTAATTTCCCACACTAAATTTAGCTGCGCATCTTAGCGCCTTTACAAATACTTGAACATTGAAGTTGAACATTTTTGCATTTAATTCGGTTTGCACTTGATTGCATCTTGCTGTTGTCAACTAAATAAGTTCTAAATCGTACCATTACGACTTTCATGAGCAGTCAGCTAATAGAGCACTCAGAATCTACAAGAAATATTGCGAATGACTCCCTTTAAAATTTTCGAAGTTTTTCTTGTTTATGCTTCTTTCTTCAATTCGGATCAGTGTGTGACGTGTGGACCGCTACGTTTATATTGGCGCAAAAGAATTACTGTAATGTTGTCCATTTTAGCCTATTGTGTCATCTCATTTTAGGGCTCTCTATCTCCCGGGAGAAATGAAATTGTGATGAACAGTGGAAGAAGTTTGTGGGAAATACTCAAAAAATTGGGAAATAGAGAAATCAGGTGGGAAATAGACCAAAATTTCTGTAAAACAGAGATCCACAATAAAATTCAGGAATTCCAGTAGCATCCCAGTCAGCACAACTCGTCATCAAGGCGATTTCAGACACCTTTAAGGCGCAAATTTCATTTTCAAGAAGTTTTAAGTGGTCTAAGTGACGAGTTGCGCTGACTGGGAATTTCTCATGAACATTTGGCGTTACTACAAAAAGTTGTTTTATCCCACAATGTGGAAAGTTGATCGTAGTCTTCCGAATGGGCACATGCTTTGATACCCGTGACAGTACTCAAAACTTTGGGTGCTTAAAATCGGCACCCCTGTGCAAAAGATTCGTGCACCTTCCTATCTTCCCACGGAGGTAGGGAGTTGGGTGTATACCCCACTCCTGCATGTCCTTTGTTTTTCAATTGACATTTTGGACAATTTTTTAAAGAATTATTTTTCACTTATTTCAACAAAGCGAACTGATACCCAAAGGTGTGGGTACAAATAAAAGCAGCCGTACCTAAGAAATGTGGATATTTCAAGAGGACGCAATGCTCAAAAAAATAAGTGTGCTCAAACTCGTACCCATTCGAAGAACTACTCCGAAATTTTTCTATTTCCCGGTTTTCCTCTATCTCCCAATTTCTACCACTCAACGGCCGGTAGTAAAACCGATTTTTACCACTTTTCCATTTCCCATTTCTCCCGGGGGCCGAGCTCTGTCTCATTTACGTTGCCCGGTTGGGTAAAAGTTTGACCGGTAGTCGGTGAAATAACCCTGGAAAGAACTTTCCCGTCTTTCTAATCCATAATTAGAATCACAATTTGTTTATGTAGCTTAGAATTTTTCATATCTTGAAAAGTATTCGTACCAGACAAATTACTAATTACTTATTTGAAATTAGTCAGCTGTGGGCCACAGTGGACCAATTTCGATATAAAAGCGAACAGGGGCTAATTTTTTATGCCACTCAGACTGGGAAAATGAAAGTAAGAATTTATGTGAGTTGATGGAAGCACAATTTGGCCAAATGTAACAATATTGGAAAATTATCTTCTGGTGCAAAACTTATTTCAAGAATTCCAAATTGCATTCAAGTTTATTGAAAAACTACCAAACGTCACTGCAACCTTGATTTATGGCCTCAATGTCTAACAATTTTTAAGCTATAGTTTCAGTTAGCAATTTTACCAAAGTTGGCTGCGGCAACCTGCAACCTTCGTAGAATCTTCTAATTAAAGTTGGTTAATTTTGCATTTGACGACATGGACAGACTACGACCAACATTTAATTTCAAAATTCTGAGAAACAATTTTTAGTTTGGTGAAGCAGTGCGGAGGTTTCTCAAGTGAAAAAGTCATCATATACAAAATTCTTATTTTTCTTGAATCTGGTCCAGTGTGCGTCCGTTGCATTGAATGAAGTTAACAGAAAAGTTGTGGAAGACTCAAGTATTATGTTATGTAGGTAAATCGATGAATTGCTAAATGTTACAGTGTGCATATGAATTGTCCGCCTGCCATGAACCTTTGGTTAGACTTTTTTTAAACGGGCTAAATGTATTTATTTGAAATCAGACTGTTGAATCTCCAACGTTACCTTAAATTCATAATAATGCGTTTCTTTATTTACTTTAAATGTCTTTCAATTTGAAAAGTGCATTTTGACAGCTCAAATTTCAATGCAAAATGTCAAAATTTTGAAGCTTTTTTAAAAAATCATCGGGTTTCAAAATACAGAAAATTAGTCAAAAATTGTATAAAATACGAAACAACATTTTGATACAATTTAATATTCAATTTCAACATACTTGTTTACCAAATTATTGGTTACTCTGCGATAACATACCAGACCATTGGTACTTGTCGGTAAATTGGAAAAGGGGCAGCAAGCTTGAACATTTCATCCAGACCATCATAAATAATCCACCTCTTTTCATAAGGGAAAGCGGAAATGAAATGGCCAGTTGTACTGAGGGTGGCGGAGAACAATTTGTAACTAACATCAAAAATTTTAATTTGCCGAGGAACATCGTGTACATTGATTTGATCCTCGAGGTAGAAAACCAGGAATGGCAGCGGTGTGTCTCTTTGATGGACCAACTTCCTCCTTACAGGCAACAGGCATCCCGCTTCGAAGCAACGAAATTCTTCGTCGTCTTTCTCGTTGTGAATGAAACTGAGCAACTCTCTCATTGTATTTTTAGAAAATTGGCCGATGCTCAAGAAATCTCCCGAATTTTCCCCGTGCTGTGGACATTCACAAATTTCTCCAAAAGACTTCAGAATTTGAAGGAGAGGGCCAAGCATGTAGTAATCCGTAATTCCCCAGCAATCATTTACATGGGGTTTCGGTAGTAAGGTTTTTCCAACAAATTTTTTCAGCCAGATCTCCTTGGCAGTGTCAAAATGATTTGTTCGGACCGCTTCTACTACTGTCATTTCATTTGAGTTGATAGCTCCTGCCAATCCTTGATCATCCAAAAATGATTTCACTTTTGGGAAAAATTCATACATTGCTGTGAGAGTCATTAAACCGTTGTCTATTGTACAAGTGTTTTTGAATTTAAAATTGGTAAATTCAGTGACACGGTGGCCCCATGGAATGAACGGTAATTCGTAGAAAATCCCCAAAATTCCGTTTGGTGTTGCAACTGGTTGAGACCTTCTTTTCCAAAACTCAAATATCTCATAGTGTTCTGATTCTTGAAACGATGCTCTCGACCCTGACTTTTTTGTTCTGGGGTTGGAATCGGGAATGCTCGTACTTTTAGGATTTTGGGACTTTTTACTTTCCTTGTGACTTTCAGATTTGTCGAAAATTTTGAAACTTTTTCTCTTTGACCTCTTTGATCCTTTGTTTAAAAACTTATCGACATCCAACTCATATCCATTGCAACGACCTGAAAAGTAAAAATTCCCAATAATTAAATCTACTTTTAATTTACATGTACAATGTGTACGTTTCATTTCTCAACATCACATCACATTTTTCAACCCAGAACTTGATTTCAAGCAATGTAAAAGTTGCTGTAGTTACATTCATGTTTAATCAAAATTACCCAGTATCGTCCTCTTGGATGCGTCAATGTAGCGGCCTATTTTCTGAAGACCTCGACAACCATGCTCCTCATGCTTGATTATCCGATTCCACATTTCGACAGGGTTATTATGATCCTCTTCGTGGCTGTCTTGGTTAAATGAAAACATGATATGGGTGATAATTGGAGCATAAGGAAGCACTGTCTTCAGCATGTAGTCAACGAAGTCACTGCTATAATATGGATTCTCATTTCGCATAACTTTCAGTGTTGCCAGTCCATGATCATGAGATGGAGACTCTTTCCCAACTTCAAATCGTGCTGCCAATTGGTTGAAAAAGTATCCAAATGCTGTATCTTGGTATATTGTCTGTTTTGATTTAGATGGTGGAACGATCATGTCCAGCCACAAATTTTTACTAGGTACTGGAACAGAATTTTTTTTTGTAGAAACACAGATGGCATTTATTGCTGTTAGTGTATACGGACAAGTCAAAATGTATAAAGATCAAAATACTAACCATCTCCACTTTGACGACTCGTGGCATCTGAAAGAATTGACTCGATGTTTTGTGGTAACGACTTTGGACAACAGAGAGAAAAGAAAATTTGAATTCGATGAACCAAAGACTCCATACTACGAGATCTTACAAACCCCTCCATTAGAGTATTAACGACTTCAAACTCTTTTGATTTTTCTGTGAATGACTTCCTAAGATTCTTCTTCAGTGCTTCTACCATATGAATTCGGCAAACATGAAAATGGACTCCTTTAGCCTTCTTCCTTCCACATACAATTTCCCAACATTCATTAATGTAGCTAAAATTGTCGGATTTTGCAAAACATTCAATCGACGCATTTAATAGGGCAAGTGAAAAATCAGTCTCAATTCTAGAAAACAGTGGCTCCCCTCCTTGGAGATGCTCGTGGGTACGAGCTCTGCAACAAATCCCAAGAACATATTACTTCAAAACATTATTTTCAATCAATTTTGAACGATCGATAAATCCAATCAATACATGAATGTATTTGTGGAGAAACTAAATAAACTTACTCATTGTTGTAATAGTTCAGAGCCGCCAAGATCGAAACAACATTGTGCTTGATGCTCACAAATTCCATCAGAGCAATTGGTGGACTTTCTTCTAAAGGATTCGTGATGGCTATAGTATAGACATAGAGGGGACCAGTTCCATATTCAACGGGAATTTTCTCAATAAGGCTTCCGGTTGCGTCGATATGAGCAACACAACGTCGAAACTTTTTTCTGACGAGGCCAAGAATCTGAAGTTGACGCTCCCCAAACAGCACAACAAGAAACGGTTTAGCAACTGGATAATGAATGAACGGATCTTTAATTTCTTCTTCTGTTTTCATCTTTTCCAAAATATCAAGGTATGGGTCCTGTGCCAAATCATTTTCTTTAAGGACCTGAAATAAAATTCCAACAAATGAGATTTATAACTCCTATGTGGAAAGTCAACAAGATGTGATATTGTTCGATGCAAATACAATTTTCTTAGGTTACCTCGGAATGTATTTTTCTGATATTCGCCCTACGAGGAAGTGATGTTGAATTTCCCAGACGAACCACATCCATGTCTGCTCGGCTATGAATTTCGGTAGCGATTGCTCCAGGTTTTCCACGATGTCTTAGTGCATCTTTGATCTTTTCGCGATCTTCAAACTGGAGGCGATTTGAATGAAAAACTCCAATTTCGTGTTGAAATTTCCCAAGTGATCTAAAATTCAATAAATCAGAGCCAATTCTGTGAAATCTGTTTGCATTATGATATGATTCGTCACCGAAAAATAAAATAATGTTGGTTACTTTGAAATTAATCAAAATTACAAATAACGTACGTCACAGAGATGTGCACAGGATCGTCTTTTGCACGTGGCTTAGTGGCAGACAACTTAAAAAGCAAGCATGCCTCATGTCTACAATACCCGAGTGCGGAGAAGTATGAAGACCCTGGTTTGCCATCCTTTTGTAAGTTTTGACGTTTGATGTTGAAAACACAGTAAGGATTGAACTCCTTGAAGTGCTTACGGAACATTGACGTCCAACCTTTGGTTAGCCCTGACCATTTTCCAGGTCTTTCGATAGCATTTTGAGAAGATGGAACAAATGGCATCCACTCATTGCGAGGAATTTTTAAAGTGAAATTCATGGGAACATCCATTAGATGGTACTTTGAGACCTGATAATAAAACAATTTGGAAAAATCTACTTGTTAAATATTTCAGTAAAAATTTTCGCGTAACTCTACAGTGGCAATAAAAAAGGGGGAAAATGAGATGACACGACCATGAAACTCGTTCAATGGGTCACGTTTTTACCTGATGACCAGCTTCAGTTGATACAGTTGTTCCGCTGGACAAATTTTCGGAAACTTGGAATCCGAAATTGTCCTCATCTTTCATTTCAATGCTGTCTTCTTCTACATCTGAACTCATTTCAATGTTAGGAAGGGTAATATCGACCAGTGATACTGAAAAATTAACAATATAATAAATGTTCAATACAACAAACAGTCCCAATTGATGGTCATGACCGTGACCCAAAATGAAATGCCCAGAAATTCAGGAATACATCAAATTCATGTCATGAATAATGCACTCAACTTACAATTTATTCTGGAATGTTCGCAAGATGATTTTGGAACATCTATTTTGATTGTCGCTGATTTAAGAGATACCGATGGACTGCTATAGATAGACCCAAGCTCAAAGTCATCATAATTTAGCTCTCTGTCCCTCCTTGGAGAATTTTGCGACGAATAAATTGATCCGACCATACTTTTGACGCTTGATGAACCATAAGATGATAAAGAAGACCGAGACGGTGATTGATATTCAGAATCTGATCGTTCTTGGTGCTTGTGCTCGATGTCGTCACCCAGAGAATCTTTCGGATCCAAAAATTCAGAAACAATTCAATTTAAATTTCAACAAAACTTTTAATTCCATTCGATTACAATTTCAATTAAAAATTTTCGTATATTAAACTGAACCACAATGTGGGTACTTATATCGACTGGAAGCTTAAGTATTTTTTATAAATAACTCACAAAGAGCATGAACACTTGGTCCAAAATAGTCCCAAAAGTTATCCTTGTAGTCATCAGGTTGAAAATTTTTAGGTCTTTGTTCACCTTTCCATGGTTCATCAGAAACTGAGAAAATAGCATAATATGAAGAAACAATTTCAACAAAATCGATATTTAAGTATGGTTTACTCTAAATAGAGAATTGAAAAGGAAATAAATGTGAGAAGTTACCTTGAGTAAAAACGACACAATTATTTTCCGACTCAGAAAATTCAGTAGAAACTGTTTGAGTCAGAGATGGTGCTTCATATTCTTTCCCATTTCCATGAGCATTGTCATTATTCTCAACTGAATGTATACTGAATTTTTTCTGTAACGGTAAAAAGAAAGTCATAGAGGCATAATGCCTAAAATTTACTAAGAAATAAACGATTACATTAATTTGTGAATAAATCTCGGAGGGCTGATCCCAATAATATAAATAAATTTTGCAATGGATTTCTGAACCTTTATTTGTTTCCCTTCCCGTCTCCAAATTGTGTAAAAGTAATCCCGATCTTGGTTAGTATTAGAATTTAGTATCAACATTGACAAGTCTGACCAAAGTGATTTTTGTGGTCTCCATCCTCCAGCCTTTTCCCAATCTTCAAGATTTGGCGAAATCGTCAGCATCCCAAGCACAATGTGATCCAGTGGAACTTTTCGAAATGTTCGAGACATTATACAACAAGAAATACAATTGGGTGATTTCACATTTTTTGATTTACAAATTTTCCAGTCTCTGTACGGAAAACCCAAGAGGTTGACTGTTGTGGCAACTGCTGTTCTAAAATTGAAACCAGTCTGAATGGATCTGAGTTTAAAACCGATTAAAAAAATTAAAAAAATTGTTCAATAAGTATGTAAAAACTGCCTAAATTACTAACGTTTTTATCGGAGGAATGAAAAATTACAAATATAATACCACTTGAAGATGTCAGAACCAAAATGCGCTATCTGCAAAATGCTCATTTTACAGGAATCAATTTTGTTTGTTTAAAGCTTTAAAAATGAATTTTGAATTTGTGTGAAAACACAAATAATTCTCTAAAATCAACACAAATATTCTGTGAAAAGTACAAAAATTCATGAAATTTAACATTGCAGTTAGCGCGTTTTGGAAAGAACATTTTGAATTTGTTTCTAAACTTACATTTACAATGACAGATTCACAAAATTTGACTTCAAAATATCTACTTTCCAAAACCCTCTTACTCTGCGTGATTAAAAAAATCACAACTAAAGATCACAGTAGCTGCAAATAATTTAATTTAACTTTCAATAAAATGTTTCTTGAAAGAAAAGAAAAAAATTTTTTCTAAGACATTTGAATTCCGTGAGAGAATTCCTATTGGCTCCGATTGCAGTTAGCGCGTTTTGGAATGAACATCTTAAATGGACAGAAAATACTTGCCATTTAATTTGATTTTCTTTTAATTGCTACATTATTTTGCAAACAATTAATTCTAATGCAATACCAAAATAGATGAACGAGTATTTAATTTATTTCTTAAACATGAAATTACATTTTTCTCCAACATGCAGATAGCGCGTTTTGGTTCTGACCTGTTCACTTCAAAACTTTAATTTTTTTCAATACAAAAAACTTAAAACAATATCAGGATAATTGTAACATACCTTACGATGACTCAAGCTATTACAAAATTAACACCAGAATTACACTTATAAATGCCAACATCCAAAATTAAGAAATACGACAGAACCCTCTGAGGGGGTGCCGCGGAGCAAGAATAGAAATAGGATAGGAATAAATCGTGCCAGTATTAATGCTTTGGTCTGCCTGTACCATTAAGTTGATAGGAACTTAATGCTGTGGAAAAAATTGCCCCACATTTACCGAAATAAATAATTTCCGTTTCTGAAATGACAAATTTTATTTTCATGAAAAATTAGGATCCTTCTTAAATAAATGTCTCCAGTTGTACTGCAGTTCTAGAAAAGTTGACTTGAAGAATTCATGATTTAATTTTTCAGGAACTCTAGACACATGTTAAAATTATAAAAGAATATATGAAAAATAAAAATTCCTGAAAGCTTTATTTAGGCGTTTTGAGATACTTGTCTACCAAAGTTGTGAACACGTTCCTTCAAACATTTTGAATTTTGTTTATGATTTGTGAAATGAATTAATATTTTTTTGCAAATCGAAATGAGTGTGAACATTGTTGTTTATTTCCTTTTCTGCTTCGCTCCTAAATATTTACATTTAATCAAAGGCTCGTTTTCTTTATCCTTCGCTCACTTTCTTCGCTTACATATTTCTAAGATAAGTCGATGATATTACGGAGTCAAAATGAGTGAATTTTAAATTTCAAAAATTAGGAACGTTATCCGGGAAACAAATGAACTTTATTGTACAAACAAATATTATGTCCATCGGGAGTCTCGCGATTAAAATTTAAAATGAAATGTCGTCATCCTCGCACAGTGTTACAAAACGAATTTAGAAGCAATGGCCTCAGTGATTTGAATTCCACGAAATGGCGAACGATCACTAATTTTTTTACTTCAAAATTATGATGCGAACTATTTTTATTGTGAAGTTGTCATCAAGTGGGCATATCTTGGTCAATTATGAAAATTTTATAAAAGTTATTTCCTTTGAAAAATTATTTAAAATTTGTACGTTGCCATTAAGAACTCTGAGCACCTCTTCCATGTAATACGAGACGTTTTCATCAACTATTTTAAATAGAAAATTTCGTCACGTTAGTTTTGTTTTGCATTTCAAATCACTGTGCGCTTGGGTTTCCGGCTTGAGTTTCCGAAAATGGGCAAATGCTTTCCAACTCATTTGTGCTTTAACTCGGTCCAAAAATCACACCCGTTGCATAAAATTTTGAAATCAGGAAACCTTCAGTTCATCAACTTTGAAGAGACATTGTCAGACTTTATTGGCGGGAAAGGAGGTGACCCAGTCGGCTACGTTTTTGTCCCGCTGAAAAAATTCGTCCTGTGGCGTCAAAACAGTGAAACAAAGAAATCTTAGAATGTTGTCCTTAGTCAAACAGGGTGGGATAGGCGGGGCAAGACTTGCCCCGACCAGCCGTGTCGTATTCCCGCCGAAAAGCATTACTTGATTTTAGAAACTGGCCTTTAGCATTTAATTATAGAAACTCCTGAAGGGGTAATGTGAGATTCGTGAGCTGGAAAGGCGGGAAAGACGTTCCTCCATCTATCCATGTTTTCACCCGATCGAAAAAACTCATCCTGAGGCGTCAAAGCACTGAAACAAAGAAATCTTAGAACATCTAAGGTCGACCTTAGTTAAACCGAGTGGGTTAGGCGGGGCAAGACTTGCCCCGGCTAGCCGTGCCTTTTTCCCGCCGAAAAATACTATTTGATTTTAGAACTTGACTTAAAATATTTAATTACGGAAACAGTTGAAGGGGTGAAGTGAGACTTGTGATTGGGAAAGGTGCGGAAGGTGATTTCTCAATAGTCCACGTTTTTACCCGATCGAAAAATGGCTTACTGGAGCATCAAAATGAAAAACTAAGGTATCTTAGAAATTCTAAGGTCAACCTTAGTCAAACCAGGCGGGGCAAGACTTGCCCCGGCCAGCCGTGTCGTTTTCCCGCCGAAAAATATTACTTGATTTTATAAAGCGGCCTTTAGCATTTAATTGCAGAAACTGCTGAAGGGGCAATGTGTGACTTGTGGGTGGGAAAGGCGGGAAAGGTACCCCTCCATCTATCCAGGTTTTTACCCGATCGAAAAAGATTATCCCGGAGCGTCAAAACAGTAAAACTAAGTAATCTTAGAATATCTAAGGCTGACCTTAGTCAAATTGGTCGGGCTAGGCGGGGCAGGACTTGCCCCGGGTAGCCGGCTTTTTATCCCACCCGAAAATGTTGCCCGTAGGCGAATAAACGGTAATTCTAAGATATCTTAGAATTTCTAAGGCGGGCTGATGGCGGGATAGGCGGGGCAAGTGGGAAATGTGTTGCCCCGCCCAGCCGTGAGAAAAAAATTTTCCGTGCCAACTTCACACTTTCAGCACGGAAGGTGTGCCGTGCTGACTTCACGCCCCCATCACTTGGCATTCAATTTCTGTAGAGTTTGTCAGTTTTCCCATTGGAATCAATGGACTTGACAAACTTCAACTAATTTTTTTCATAAGAAATAATTTTTTGAAAACTTTCATACTCCACCAAAATCTCCCTAGCTGATTCCTGCATCAGAATAAAAATGATTTTTGTCACAATTTTGAAATCGAAAAAATTGAGGCCGTTCGCTTCTACCTTCGGTTTGGCACACTGTGCGCCAGGACAAGAAAATAAAAATAAATCACATGAGTGAAGTTCCCTTTGTGTTTTCAACGGCCTCATCAATTTCTTGAGTTTCTTAGCTTTTTTTGAAATTTTCTTTGATATTGGGGGTGTCCACTCAGTGTGTGCAAAATTTAGAATCCGACCAAATGAGGTTGACCTTGCAGACGATGACCTTTCACAAATGTTCGTCTTGTACTGTCATTGTGATTCTGAGGCCATCACGAAAAATCTTGAAGCTTCAATTTTATGTAACGGGAGTCTCACCAAATAAAAAGTCGATTTGTTATTGGGATTTTAGTTGATCGTTTACGAACCGCAGTGGAGAGACAGAGTTGAGTCTATTGAAAATTTTTTATTGACGTTTCCACTAGACCACTGACAAGACAAGTGGTACTAAATTCAAGTTTTGTTCACAGTTTTAATGGAATCTGTCGTCCTTCTAGTTCTGCGGTTCTCATTCGCAACTCAAGGAAAAACTCAACAGAGAGAATGAAACAATTGTCAAAACTTCTTTCCGCATCATCTCCCGTTCTGCATCCCCGCATCCCAATTTGAGTCTCAATTGCTCTGTCATCCTCACGTTCCAAGTGACTTGACCATTTTCTATTTTCCAAGTTCGATTGTTGTCTCATGGCAGAAAACGATAAAAATGGCAGAAATGGTCAAAATGATTTTCCTGGCTTCAGGGGAAGGTTTGAGAATGGACGTTTTAGATAAATGGACACTTGTCCTTTTCCCTTCCTGATGGCAGGGGAACTGGCAGTAACCAGTTGTTGGGCATAAACCAAAATGGAGATGAATGTGATGTGTGAAAAGTTGCAATAAATGTTTTTTCTTGTCCCTTCCTCTTTCTCACCCTTTTGCTAAAAAGATGGAATTCATTTGTCACATTTGCTCCACACACGCACTTTGCATTTAGTCAGACGTCAAATTTTTCAACATCTCTCCTTCATCCTTTGAAATCGTTGAGTAAAATTGCACTTTTACAATTAAAATAAATAAATATTTCAACAGAATTATTTCATCATGAACTCGTATCAACATTGAGAATGAGTAGCGAAGTTAAATTAAGATTTCAAACAACCTCCATCAAGTCCAGATTACGGCCATTCAGACACGTTTGAAAGTCATTTTTCATTTTTCGATTCAATTCTCAAAGAGTTTCAAATTTTCAGTTCCTCGTAATTTTTCCAATTAAGAACGGGAACACCAAATGTAGAAACTTTACAAAGTAATTGAAGCTCAAAATACAGAAAAATGTTTACAATTTTATTATAGGGAAACATTTTTGTTAAAACGTGAAATTTGTGCTCCTATTTTTAAAAATCCAATTTAATTGATTATTGTACCTTCTGATTTTGATTTTCTAGCGGGATAACGAAAACTGGATTAAATGACTTGAGGCCGTTCAAAATCCAAATTTATTTATAAAATGGCCGGCGTGTTCAACGAAACCGAATTGATGGAGTTGAGTGACTCGTACAATAAATATTTGAATGTTTCCAACTCCACTCAAGTCGCCATTGACCCTAGGA
This sequence comes from Arrhopalites sp. Gr-Col-00791, assembly GCA_034694425.1. Lineage (NCBI taxonomy): Eukaryota > Metazoa > Arthropoda > Collembola > Symphypleona > Arrhopalitidae > Arrhopalites > Arrhopalites sp. Gr-Col-00791. The sequence goes on from JAQHQX010000198.1 coordinate 14,390, forward strand.
CGGGGTTCACACCTGCAGCGATTATGGTGACGCTACTAAGAGCTGCCATGCAAATTCTGTTTCGGTTCGGGATCTCCCTTGGATTTCTCTCGATGCCTGTCTACTGGGTCCTCAATCTCATCTCCTTCTACCAATTTATAACATCGGACTTCATAGTCCAAATTTGGGCAGCTGTTCGGCGGTTTATTTAACCCACCAAATTCAAGAACATTTTCAAAAATTGGTGGCGCTTTGGATTATGACCTTGATCGGGCGGTTAAAATTGCTTTGGTTTCAGCTAGTCCAGATCCAGCTGGAAACTGTAGTCAATATTTTGAGAGTAGCTCCCTTTGGATTTACTAAAACAAGAAATAAAGTTACTTTATCTAAATTCCAGTTGGATTTTTCAAATTCAAATATTCATCCTGTATTCGATCTGATTGGATTGCTTGTGAGTAGAGCTCTTTTCTTGATGGTTATGGAAATTTTGTTATTACCTCCTAATAACAGGAAATATGTGAAGGGCTATCTTATGAAATGGTATGACCATTTTGTAAGGCTTTTGATGACCCTCAAAAATGAGCATAATGAAAGCACTAATTACGGCACAAATGAATTTTAATGTCAAAGAAAAAAATTCTAAGGACAATAAACAAAGTGGCAGAATGATTATAAACGAATGCCAGAACAAACGAATTTTAGGCACCTAGAAACTGTGGACCAGTACATTTATAGGTAAATTTAAAGGAACTGAAGTATAATACGTCGATGTACTATCGATATTTACGATAATTGTATTTCCTGGCACAAAATTCTATAGTCAATACGTAACTTACAGTTAATTTATGTATTTATGCCACTGGTCAGAAACCAAAAAAACTCATATGTTCTGATGCATATATATGACAGAAATAGAACACTCGTATAGTTGCCAAATATTTCTGCAAATAAGCTAACAGGTCGTTCAATTAACCTTAAGGAGTGACATTAATGTTTCACTAAAGGCCCTTGTAGGTCTCCCGATTCCAACTTTTCAATAAAGATCTTGACATCAGCTCTTGTTTTTCCTCTGGGAATGGCTACATATAGATGACCATGACCAAATAAAGTTTTTTAAATAAAGGGACATAATCTAACACAATAATACATAGAATAAAGACTTTGGACAACAGAATTAGGAAATTGGGCAATAGAATTTATTTGTTTGGGCAATGACTTTTCGGGTAATACAATTACGAGTTTAAGGCAATAGATTTAGAAGGAGGATATCGGATGCATATATATATGGATAAATATACATACACACATATATAAATATAGATACTATACATAGATAATTTATTTCTTGGATGAGATTCAAGGCCATTTTTATTTTAGGCTGATCTTGGTTTTTAAAGTTGTATATGGGGGTATTTATATTTTTGTGGACAAAATATCAAGCTTTTTGACAATTATTTAAAGTGCCTGTGTACGATAATTTTCTCGTAACGAACTTGAATTTTTTGAAACATGGCTTTTAATTCGTACTCTTTCCAGGCATTTATTGGCCGTTACTGCATTCTGGATTTTACTGTCTTTTACTCCATTCACTAACTGCCTGAGAGCCACTTTGAGTGTTGTCCAGGCCACCGGATAGTTCTGGACATTATTTGGTAGACAATAGAATTTGTTTGGGTGGATCACTGTAACTAGATCAACTGTTTGCTAATTTGAGATGGTGAGCAAAAGACTGACAATTTTGTCTACAACAAATCCAATATAAATGAGGGTTGAGGCTCTCTCCATGGTTGTGAATTGTCCAGATTTGATTCCAATGAATGGAATTGACCTACAGAAACGTTGATAGAAATCCCTTTCATTCTTCAGTCTCAATCGTTGGGAGTTTAGAAGAATTTGCTGATTAAACGTCTTTGCAATTTCAGGGATGACAAAAGCTTTGTCGAACATAAAGATGAATCCAACGATTCCATGCAAAAATATTATAAAGGAGACGAATGCAAAAGCTGGATCAGTGACCGCAAGTCGAATTGATCCAAACCCTCCAAAAATTCCCGCTGTCATGTACAA
>JAQHQX010000199.1:0-16433 GCA_034694425.1 Arrhopalites sp. Gr-Col-00791
CACACCAGATGCACTAAAATTCATCAACTTTATGAAATTATTATGGCTCACAAGGTTTCTCTCTTCATATTTTCTGTACAAGACAAAAACTTGTGTACAAACTAAATACAATTTTCCAAAAAATTGGAAAAATATAATTACCATTTAGAATCAATTAAGGAAAATGATGTTTCTTACTAATTATTTTTGAGGCTAAAGTTCCAACATAATTTTGTTGCGATAGTTTTAAGAATTGGAAAATGTTATTTACATGTTTTTATGTCTAATTACTACGAAATTCAAAATGATGGATATTGAACAATCGGTGTTAAATTGGTGATTGGAATGATGGATTTGAATGTAGACAAAGTACTCCAGACAGAATCTCAATTGGACAAATCCACATCAACTGGGTGGTTTGGATGGGCAAGGGGGAAATCAAAAAATCGAGTTTGGTGGAGAGACTTGAGAATTATCATCCCCCTGGTGGTCCTCATTGTCGTTCTCATGATTTTGGCAATAATTATCATTGTCAGCTTCACATCTGGCGATCACCAGCCTCAGCCGTCTCGACCACCAGCGGTGATGGTGGTGGTGACTGAATCGTCTGAGAAGGTCGAAGTAGATGATGATATCATCGTCCAGAAGGAATTATCCGATTAGTAGCTTTTGAATTACGTTTATTTGTTTTGATAACTGTCACAGGCATCACTTTAACCAATTAAAACCAGTCCCCTATAATTTGCAATCAATCATCATTTTTCATTGTGCAAAAGATACATACAGAAAAAGGTGGCACCATCTTGTACCAATTTTGCATGGATGGAAATCGAATGACTGCATATGACATCGTGTGATCAACACGAAAGACCTTTTATTTTAGTTTTAAGTACAAAATTCAGTTGCTGAATCAGAAGTTATAAATGATTGAAAATCCCCAATTGGGATGATTTAATACAGAATGTTCTAGTCAACATCAAAACAATTGTACCGACTACAGAGTTGACGTGACCAAATATAAAATTATCACCACCATGAAAAGGTCAAACAATTTGGATGTTCAATGTTTGTAATTGGAATTGACTAAACTACTTGGGTAGCACATGATCAACTCATGTTAATTCTTGACATTAAAAAATGCGAAATAGTTTTGAATGGGTGTAGCAAGTCAAGTGTCGATTATAAACATTTTGCATTTGGTTGGGAACTTTGACAAAGTTTATCTGGTGTTTGTGGGTGGGATCATTTTATTGTCACAAGTCTTGAATGGAACATGAATCGCAAAACGCAATTAGTTGATTTGTTGATTGGGATTTCGAACATTTAAAATGTTGTGACCTGAATCTCTTGAATGCTTGAACCGAAATTAAAATTAAACTTAAATGGGTACTAGTCATAAGGATGTGCTTCAATTATGATTGAGCCACTAATTGTCTCATCGGAACACTTGAAATTATTGACATTTCAATAACTTCTGCACCAAAATTTTAATTAAACCTTCACGAACCTCCAAAAAAATTTGTACTTAAACTGAACACTTGCCACACATCAAATCAGTTGGAAAACAAATTGCAATTAGTTTGCCAAAACCAAGTAGCCTCATTTCAAAAATTGTAATAAACTGAAATATTTAACGATGTGTCATTTTCAAACAATACTTTTGTCATTCATCGCCCTGTTGGTCTTCATCTACGGTCATCATGTTCTAGCAAATCCAACTGTGGTAAGAGAATTAGAAATATTTTCAAATTTTAATCAAAATCCAATCATCTTTGTCATGATCAATTTCAATTAATTTGTTTGTGAATTTTATTTTAAACGAAATTATACTTTGGCTTTAAAATGTTTTTTCTTTGAATATTTCTCTCTCCCTCTTTGTTTTTGTCGAAACCCTCTACACTAAACTGACCACTTGATAATTGTCAACTAGAATTTAGACTTGAGAGTCTTGTGTTTTCCATAATTCAAACAAGTGTCACTGCGTTCCAATGTATTGGACAATGCAGTGTTGTCCTTATTAGTAGTATCTTGTTATGTAAATTCTTTTATAATTTCTCCATTTTCGAAATGATCCTCCTCCGACATATAACAACATTCAAAAGAAAGAGCGTAATGACCTCGTCGCGAATCTATTCACGTACAAAATGTCAGTTGAGGTCAAGAGCTACAATAGAAAAGTCGTTTCTTTTACTTACAGTCAGGTTACTGGGCTTAAGTTTTGTTTGCAGTCATGTACATCATTCCATGTTTTAACATTTTTGTGTCAAATCAGGCGCTGACATGAACCGTACAAGTCAAATTTCAATCAAAACATTCAGATTTGATCAAGGAATACTAGTCCCTGACATCCATTTGCTATTTTGGTTCACCAAAAAAAATTAACTGTTGCACTGGCCAAAGGCCAATGCAACAACTAATTCTCCAACGATTGATTTTCAAAATTGTGTAAGTCGCTATAGTTTTCTTTTGATCGTTAAATGAAACAAAAATAAATTTAAAACAAAGAATGCGTAAAATATTCTGCAATAAGTTCTGCAATAGTTGTTACCATCGCAACGAAAAATCTTTTGTTTATTTTCGTCAATTTGACCCTTGACCTCCATCAAATAGTGTGTCAGAAGATCGGATTCGAAATGAGGTCATCACGCGCTTTCGAATGATGTATTAAAAGTCGGAGGAGCGTCACTTTGACAAAATAATGGGCGGAAACTATAGTAGAGTCAAGTTAATGACATGTTTTATGTGTTGAAGAAAGCCTTGAACAAAGATGAAAAATCACCCAAGTGAATACTAGGAAACTGCCCATGTTTCAAATGCAGGGGGACGGAGTGAAACGAATTAGTTGGCATTTGAAACAAATGTCTATTGTAAAATACAATGAAAATCAAATTAATGCACGAGGCCACATTTCCCAATCATTTGTGTCAGGTTTTACAACTTCTGCGTAGGTTTTTTTTCTCCATTTCTGTGAGGGAGAAGAAACAATTTAAATAAAATGTACACGAAAGTGTGATTAAGGTAACGCAACTTTTTTCCATAATCATGTCACAAAACTAAGATTCAAATTCAAATTCATTCTTCTTCTCCAAGAAATGGATCAAAAATAACTCTAAAACTGTAGAACTTTAAAATTAAATTTCTCACCAAAACAGACACTAGATATGTTAAGGTAGTACAAAAGTTGTAGCAACTAATGCTGAATGAGTAGGCAAGTTTGTGCTATTCAAATAAAGCCTCTACTGACAATTAAACTTTTAAAATGACCACAGACTCTGTGGCACAGAATAAAGGAATCAAGTATCTCGATAAGTTACGAAAGGCAAATTCTTGTCTAGCATTGGGATTTTTTGCAGATTTTTGTGAGTTAAGGCATCAGCAGAACAGACCAATACGGTTCAAGGATGCCTGTGGTCTATCTACATCACCCACAGTTTGAACCTCCGGGCGTCCTTGAACCAAGAAATCATAATGCGCCGCAAGGTAGTCAAAATAGAAGGAATGGGTGTTTTCGGAGTACTCTAACCAATCTCGCTTCACTCTCTACTTCACTCTGACAAGCCTAAGAGTTATTTTGAACGTTTTTAATTTTGCGGCCCATGTTGATTTTTTTGAGGCAACAAAATTTGCGTTTAATTTCTATATTTTTGCGGCTCAAAACATTTCCAATTGAATTTTCAATAATCTACCAGTGCAGATGGTGACGGATGCCTGAAAAAGTGAGGACAGCTACACAGTTTTTAATGCCGTTTGTTCGACGATTTGGAACTTGATATATTTCAGAAAATTCACTTTTCTTCTTGCAACCGTCACAATGTGGGTGATTAGCAAAAGTTTTTGAAAAACTAAGTACTTATAGGCGGTCGTTGGCATAGCATTTACACTATAGTTTGTTGATTTTAAATTGCTACGGAATTCAAAATGAACAAACTATTTACAGGGTGTTAGACCCAAAAATGAACTAAAAAAGTAAAATTTCGGGAATGGCTCAACTGATTATGACCAAAATTAATACGGTTCATCCTTAGGCTATGAAACATCTTCTGGCCAATTTTGATGAAATTTTGTTTTGGCTTGTGACGTGGATGTGATTGACCACATCCTGTGCACGTTTGAGAGCCATTTCACACCTTTGTGCAGCCCACAACGGTTGTAGCTCTTTCCACTAAAACACGATTGTCACCGAAAATGTTTTTTTACAGTCCCTGATCAACCAATAAAAAAATTAGTTGCATTGAGATAATTGTTAGCCCACAAAATCACAGAAGTACCTTTTATTATGCAGCTCGCATTTATAAAAAGGTACATTTTCCATCATTCATTTATCTCAGAACTTGAGCAGGAAGTGCCAAGATCAGTCAGAACAAAGCGTCAAAAAATAGTTAAGAAACTGGTCTATGGAGTCATGTAGCCCTCTGTTTTACTTGTGTTTCCTTCGTTTGTTGTCGGATAGCATTTAGGTTTAGAGATTTATTTTAAAAAAGACCCTGTGGACTAAACAAATATCTCATTATCAAAGACACTTTACTTCAGAAAACCGCGTGTTTTATAAGGTCTTCTAAAGAGATCGCATATTAACGATTACGGTGATACTGAAAAATAAATTATGTTTAGCAGATGCTTATCTGACTCTAAAATTTTTTTCAAATGTTTATGACCAAAGTTATACAACCGGTTCATGTCGTAAAGTGACATCAAGAGGTCAAGCTTACGAGTCAATAAATGTTTTCCTCTTTTCCAGAGCTGACAATGTTCACAGGCATCGTTCTTCCAAGTTTCACGACAATTCATTAACACAAACTGTGTTTAACAATGGAAGAATGCAATCTTCAATTTCTAGACAAAATTTGTCATGATTTTGGACAATGTTTTAAAATTCTAAAAAAGTGCGACGGTTATCTCGCCCCTTTAAGTGTAAATTACCAGACGGGAGCCATTAGGTAACTTTTAAAATCGTTGCTGTCAAATGACGACGCATCTGATCTTATACAGTAAAAATAGCAAAATGAAAAAATCCGACAAATTCACTTAATTTTAAGGTAACTTTTTCGGAATCAGGTATTACCAAACGGCTGTTATTTTTTGCTCAGGGAAATATATTGAAAACTCAGGTAAAAATATTGATAGTTCAGGTAAAAAAAATTCAAAGTACAAACTCTCGATTGTAAATAATCCGAGTCAAAAACCTAAAAATATTTCATCAAAATGCGTACCAATATTTTTAAAGATCAGACCATCGATCTCTTAAAATTTTAGAAGCGGTCCTTCTGCTTAAGCTCGGTTCAAAATTATCGCAACACAAAAAACTTGTACAGCTTTAGTTGTGTCCAAATTTAAGTCAATCAGAGTTTTGTAAAACGGGCTTTATCCTACCTAAAGGAGAATAGAAGCAGCAAAATATTCACGAATTTGATTCTTTAAATTTAAAATGTGGCGGAAACTTTTCCAGCAGACGTCAGCCGCCATCGCCGCCGACCATATTTTGGTCAGACGCCGCCGCCGAGCGAAATTCGTCGGCTCCGGAGTCTGATTTTGAATGTTGAAATTGTGTTGTCATCAACCCCACATCAATTTCTACTTTCATTTCCGCAATCTGAGTTATTTCAAACATCAGCCCCAATACGCTTTTTTCTTGAATTTGGTTCATTGTGAACCGCTTTTGTCAATTTTCTGTTTATTATTTTGGGCCATTTGCCAAACTAAATTTTATCGTAAATTCCACATTTCCAGTGTGTTGGTCTGTATGCCAAAATAAGTTTATTTTCACGCTGTCCCTTGTACCTACAAGAGGGATGTAGTTGCAGATAATTTTAAAATTTTACTAAATACATTGAAATTTTGATGGAACATGAGAACAGGTTAATATCCCAGTTCTGTAGTTTTATGAACAAGTTGTCGAGTTGATGAATGAACGTAAAAAATTAAAGATTTAATTTGTTCAAGTTACATCGGGGTTGACCTGTTGGAAAGGGTTAAATGTGTGTTGGTTATAACTCATAAAAAAACTTGAGCTAGCGGGGAATGAGAACTCCCGGCCCATGGACTTTGAGGGTCCCTTACAAAATGCATATTGTATGATCCTACTGAATTGAATTTCCAATTCAAGTTTCTCCAAGTACTCAACTTGATTGTAAGAATGTGGATGCATTTTAATTGTTCAAATTGACAAAAATTGAGAATCTCAATAAACTGAACTTTTTAATAGAATTTCATACAGAATTGTACATTTTCATTGATGAATTTCAACAATGGAAAGTAAATATTAAATTCTGAATCAAGCTCAGGATTTGCAGCTTAGAAATGCTTGATCTCCTCATTTTTCGTTTCGGCTTTACGAACATCGACGACTTTCTTCTCACCCTTCACACCCAGATTCTTAAAGATTCTGACATGGTAATAATTTTGTCCTTCAGCGATAGCCACAAAGTAATTGGTCCCAGCGACTACTTGTTCTTTGTACCCGAGGACTTCAAAGTTTGCTTTTTTGTCTTTTGGACAGCGACTTTTGAGATCTTTTTTTTCGCAAATTATTTTTATTATATTGGTGGAAAGTTTCGCGATGCAATCGCGTACGGTATCATCCGCCGGTTTATAATCACCTAACCCACCACCATCAAAAGGTTTTGCAGGTCTTTCTTCTTTCCTGGCGAACTAGAGAGACACAAAACAAATTTTAAAATTGTCACTTTGTGACGCTTCCAACCGTCGAATTGTATTCTTCTAAAGGGAAGCGAAGCAGCAAAAATTTGTCCTGAGAACATTTTTCTCATCTGTCTTGATTTTTGGAACTGGATTCAGCTCGGAAAAGCGATTTTTAGCTGTTTTAAAGCTGCCCAGACTTTTGATCCAAGTTCGGGACGAAATGAGAAAAGTGCGGACGGAGAGACGGAAAAACGATTTCATTAGAAAGCTTCGCTTCCCTAAAAATCAGTTGGACATTAGAAATTTTTAATTTAATTAAAATGAATCTAGTTACTGTCTCCAAGATGAAGAATGCAAGGATGAGAGTAGATACGATTTTAATCATTCTGCTAATTTTTTCAAATCAGATTTTCCAAGTGATTGTGAATGTAGTTGGTGTAGCTCAAGTGAATCAAAGCTGAAGACTGAGTTGAAGAGGATGACAGTGAGGCTGTTTAAAAAAGTCCGATGAATTTCAAGCTGGAAAACAAAACGTCGTTAAGTTGAAAGTCGGCATCTCATCAACTGTTGACAATTATTAATTTTCAATTGACGTCATTTTGGTAGTAAAATTATTTTGATTTGGAAAGCGAAGCTCATCCCCAACGATTCCTCCTTCTGTATGTTCAGTTTTTGGGGAGTTCATAAAAATATTATGGAAATTAAAATCAGTAGTTTCCTTTTGGAATTTGGAATTGCACGTCCTCGTAGTCAATCACGATTTTCGATTAAAAATTGAAAATATTAACAAGAAACTTGTAATTATTTTAATCATTTTAGAAATTATTGTACTTGTTCTCTTTCCGTAAAATAAATGAGTGTGACCGAATTTGATTTAAATTTTGTACCATTTTACCTGCGCCTGCATAAACCAAAAGTTTTGAAGGTCACAGGTGTCAAGTCAGAGCCGTTGAGGCGATAGATTCAAAAACAAGTTACACATCGAGTTTATTTTGAATTTACTGTTTTTTCTTGTATTTTGTTGGAATTTGAAATTCGCAAGCCGAAAACGTGCTAAAAGGAACTTGGAACTTATGAACTATTTAATGGCCTTTATAAAACCATAATTTTTTGGTTATTAAAATTGAGTGTTTAAAAATCATTATTATTTACACATCCATTAAATATGACAGTGGAGCTCGTGTCTTTCAATAAGAAATTAAAATGGTTTCTGAATGAACAAGAATTTGAAATCAAAATATTTAATGACATGACGTGATTACCTTCCCATTCAGATTATACAACTCCATTCTAATGACATGAACCAGTTCAATTCACACCAATTCATTAATTATTAATTCACAATTGACTTGACAATCACCTTCACACCAGCCGCAGCCGCCTCGACCACCAGCGGTGATGCTGGTGGTGACTGAACCGTCTGAGAAGGTCGAAGTAGATGATGATATCATCGTCCAGAAGGAATTATCAGATTAGTAGTTTATGAATTACGTTTAATTGATGTGATAACTGTCACAGGCATCATTTCAACCTATTAAAACTAGTCCCTTATAATTTGCAATCAATCATCATTTTTCATTGTGCAAAAGATACATACAGAAAATTTTTTTACTAGCTTGTACCAATTTTGCATGGGTGGAAATCGAATGACTGCATATGAAATCATGGGATCAAAACGGAAAACCTTTTATTTTAGTTAGTTTTAAATACAAAATTCAATTGCTGAATCAGAAGTTCTAAACGATTGAAAATTCCCAATTTTCCATATAGCAAGTGGCATGTACCTACTTTGTACTTAGTCAGCTAACAATTGGCTCAAGTGGGAGTGAGTGAGAATGAACTTTGTAGCTCACGTAACACTCAGACAATTAAATTATCTCAACTTGGCAACCATGAGAAATCATCGAGTCGATGTTCACTCAATAAATAAGTCTCATGGGATGATTTAATACAGAATGTTCTAGTCAACATCAAAACAATTGTACCGATGACAGAGGTGACGTGACCAAATATAAAATTATCACCGCCAGGAAAAGGTCAAAAAATTTCGATGTTCAATGATTGTAATTGGAATTGACTAAACTACTTGGGTAGCACATGATCAACTCATGTTAATTCTTGATATTAACTGCGAAATAGTTTTGAATGGGTGTAGCAAGTCAAGTGTCGATTATAAACATTTGGTTTGTGGTTTGGAGCTTTCACAAAGTTTATCTGGTGTTTGTGGGTGGGCTCATTTTATTTCAACAAGTGTCGAATGGAACATGACTCGAAAAACGAAATTAGTTGATTTGTCGATTGGGATTTCCAACATTTAAAATGTTGTGACCTGTATCCCTTGAAAGGTTGAACCCAAATTAAAATTAAACTTAAATGGGTACTAGTCACAAAGATGTGCTTCAATGATGATTGAGCCACTAATTGTCTCCTCGAAACACTTGAAATGATTGACATTTCAATAACTTTAACACCAAAATTTTAATTAAACCATCACAAACCTCCAAAAAAAAACCTGTATTTAAACTGGACACTAGCCACACATCAATTGGAAAACAACTTACGAATTGCAAGTTGCAATTAGTTTGCCAAAACCAAGTAACCTCATTTCAAAAATTGTAATAAACTGAAATATTTACCGATGGGTCATATTCAAACGATATTATGTAAAGAGTAAGGAATGTGAAGATCCTCTTATCTGCCCTTGCACCTTGTAAATTTGCATTTCGATTTATTCTTAGAGTTTGTCTTGTATATACTCTAAGGATTTATTAAATAAAATTTCAAATGAATTTGAAAATTGTATCAACGAGTTTTCATAATTTTCATCATCTTTGTCATTAGAGGTTGCTAAGTCAATAGTTTGGTAGCCCGAAATTGGGTTTTTGACTCAAAATAAATTTGAGACCCCAAAGTTGACGAGATTTCATAGTCATTTATTTAGTTTCAAACAAATCAAACCAAAGTTGGTCATCTGGAAAATTAAGATTTTATCAGACCGATCTGCAACCCAATTTTACTTTTGTCATGTCATAACTTGTAGGCAAATAACCAAACGGTACAAAATCTTTTTATATGGAAAGTTCAACACAGGGAAAGTCATCACATGCTTCGTTTGGTCTTATTGACGGATTATGTCAATTCAAATTTGTTTGATTGATGTCGAGAGCGAAGCGAGCGGTTAGATGAATTCGAAAACACTTACAACTCTGAAGTGAAAACCGAAGTGAAAACGAAGCATATGTTGAACTTTCCGTGATGAACTTTCAGTGAATCCTAAATCTTGCTTATAATTTAGGAATTTTCCGAAGCATCTGCTGGATGCTTTCACATAATTTTATGCTTGATAGGGAGTAGGAACTTAGATAATGAGATATTTGCTTATTCGATAGGGTCCTTTTATCGTACAACATGCAAAGAATTCATGTGACTAATAAAGAAGGATACCTATTCTTAATTATTTACCCACCGGGCAAGTGGAACGAAGCGACACTTGGTTTGAACTTTTGACGGCCGATCAAATTGTCAAACTGGAGAAAAGCCATATGGAAAATAGTAAAGTCGCTCATGTCTACAGCTGTCGATTGAACCTCTTGACGCACAGAAATATCTGGAATCTGGAATTTATAGCGTTGTTGGTTCTGCTCACAAGAAAAAGTCAACAACACGCGACGGACAAAATGACAGCAAAATTTTGCCACTCTTAGCCCATTTAAAGCGTATCCAATTGTGAAGCCATCTAAATTGTACCAAAACATCAAAAACCAGTTGGAGATCTTTTTGAAATGGTCACAAAAGCATTAAATAGACCAAACTATTTATGGTTAAAATTCGCCACAATACTCAACATCCTTCCCATGAAGTTGGATCTCAAATCAGGAAAATTTTGTAGTCAAAATTCAGGATGGCGTCTGGCTCTGTTCTACTTGTGGTGGCTGGTGGCTCTTTTAAAATCATGTCGCTTGAATTGGACCCTGTACTGGATCATGTATGAAGAACCACCTCCAGTAGCGGAATTGATCCTTTTGATGCAATTCTGTGGAGTCTCGTTGGCTGCCCTCTATTATTCTTATCGGCTATTTATTCTCGATGCTGACATGACCATCCAATTTTTGAACAAGTTTCATTTCAACTGTGATAAACTGTACGAGGGTAAGTCCATCTGGTGGTTCCTGTCGAATAGGAAGTTGTCACTGCAAGAGTTGTTCGGTCTGACCTGTGAGTGGAATCTGAATGGAGTCTTCCCATCTTACCTCCTCATCTACTTGACGCTACCAAAATTCCGGGGGTTTGAAAAGGCTCACGTTAATCCAGAATGGGGTCAGAGCCTTAAGTGGGTTTTCACATTAGTGGTTGGAGTTGGAGAAATGGCTATTTTCCATTTTTCACTGCAAATCTTTGGACTCGTTGCATTCTCCATGGTCACGTTTTTCGTGTTGATTATTCAGGACATCAAGGAAATGGTCAACGACGTTTTGTAAGTTTTTTGTATGTTATGATGGTGCTTGGTGAAAAGTCAAGTCTCCAAATTCCTAAAAGCAACCTAAGACAACGCTCGACGGCTAATCTGGTACAAAATGTCGAGGTGTAAAAACTCCGTAGTCGAAGTGCATTGAATGGTCGAGGAAATATAAGTACAATTTAATATGGTAACTGTTGATTATAATTTGATGTTTCAGCAAATGGCGAGGAGGAACACTAAGAGATCGAAATGACCGACTGTGGCTCCTGCAAATACAATGCCGCGTACTTCAAATGAAAGTAAATGAATGCAATGTCTTGTTTGCTAACGTTATATTTGCGACAAAAATCCTGTGTCTGTTCGTTGCCATTTTCGCAACATCTTTTGTGATTCGATTCCATTCAGAACATCCCATGGTTTGTAGTGCTTGCACCGTTTTCACTCTTGTAGCAATTAGTTGCTACGTCCTAAACTACTGTCAGTTCTACAAACTTCCCAACATCATTCAGAAGCTCAAATGGGAGTTGATCTTGGAACAGAAAACGATATTCCCTGAGCGGCAATTCCGTTCAATGGCCGCCAGCCAGCAGTGGATGGAATACAAGAAGATGTTGAGACAAACTGAAAAAGCGTTCATTCTCTCAATCCCCACTCTGGGAATCAAAGATGGAGAATTCCGAATACTGGAGAAAGAATCAACCCTGAATTTTCTGGACTTTTATGTTAAACAAGTTGTGAGTCTTCTGCTTGTATTCTGAATTCCTCCACTCACCTCTGAAACGACATATGAACACATTCTTTCAACAAGTGTCAATTGTGTGACTGAAAAAAATGAGAAAATGAATTTGTGTCTACATAAGAAACTTTACGTAACATCTTAGTCGTTATTACTTTAATGGACACATCACAATCTGTAATTTGTCTGTAAATCAACCTCACACAAAATCCTTTCACCTTAATTTTGTTTGCAAACTGGTGTGGAATTTTAATGTTCTTGTACAAAAACTTTAATAATTTATTCTGATCAAAATTCCTGAATATCACAAACCGCAACATTTGATTTTGGGCTGAAAAGGCAAAGTCTGACAATTTTAACTTGAGTCTGAAATTCCCAACTTTACATTCAAATAACTAGGCATTCTCATTCCTCCAAAGGGATCTCCCGTGAATCCCTTAGTCGTGTCATCAAATCTCATAAAAGCAGCTTTAGAATGCCCCTTTTGAACCACCAGTTTGTTACTCCCTAAAAAGATGACTCTGTCTGGATTATCCATCAACATCTTGATTCATCTCTCTACTTGTCCAAACTTGGTAGAGAATCCGATAGGAATTAACGATGGGTCATATTCAAACGATACTTTTGTCATTCATCGCCCTACTGTTCTTCGTCTACGGTCATCATGTTCTAGGAAATCCAACTGTGGTAAAAGAATTACAAACATTTCAAATTTGAATCAAAGTCCAATCATCTTTGTCCTGATCAATTTCAATTTATTTGTTTGTGAATTTTATTTTAAAAGAAATTATACTTTGGCTTTAAATTGTATTTTTCTCTGAATATTTCTCTCTCCCTCTTTGTTTTTGTCGAAACCCTCTAAACTTAACTGACCACTTGATAATTGTCAAATAGGATTTAGACTTGAGAGTCTTGTGTTTTGCATAATTCAAACGACATATTTCATGTGTTGAAGAGAACCTTGAACAAAGATGAAAAGTTCTCCAAGTGAATATAATTTAAAATATGCTTCATGTCTTGAATTGCAGCCACAATCGGACCATTACCCACAATTTTGGTGTCCTGGGCCAGGTTACTTCCTTGATCCTGTTAATTGTCCAGTCTACCACTTTTGTTACTGGGAGCCAGACGAATTTGTTGCTTTGGGTCCATACACCTGTGACCATGGTTGTCTATTGTAAAGAGTAAGGAATTTGAAAATCCTCTTATCTTCCCTTGTACCTTGTAAATTTACATTTCGATTTATTAAATAAAATTTCAAATCAATTTGAAAGTTGTATCAACGAGTTTTCATAATTTTCATCAACTTTGTCATTTGAAGTCGCTAAGTCAACATTGTGGCAGCCCGAAAATGGGTTTTTGACTCAAAATAAATGTGAGACCCCAAAGTTGACGAGATTTCATAGTCATTTATTTAGTTTCAAACAAATCAAAGGAAAGTTTCTGGAGAATTAAGTTTTTATCTGCAACCAAATTTTACTTTTGTCTTGTCGTAACTTGTAGGCAAATAACCAAATGGCACTAAATATTACTTATAATTTAGGAATTTCCGAAGCATCCGCCAACTTGTGTCAAGACTTCAAAAATATCCTCCATAAACTGATTTTACAGTAAAAGTGGAACAAAAACATTTGAATTAAATTAAAGCCACCGCATACTGGACCAGATTCTAGAAAAAAACCATTTTGTATCTGATGACTTTTTTCACTTGAGAGACCTCTCCGCTACGTCACCAAATTAGAAATACAATTTTTAAAATGTTCGGAGAATTTTGAAAATGAGGGTTGATCTGTGCATGTAGTTCCATGTAATCAAATGCAAAATTAACCAACTTCAGCTAGGACATTCCACGAAAGTTGCGGAAAGTAAGAGCCGATTGTGGTCAAATAGTTGACTACAAACAGAGCTTAAAAAATTATAATACAGTTTAAGTCGGACCAGGTCGGACCGAACTTGCAGTGAAGTTTGGTAGTTTTCCAATGGACTTGAATGCAACTTGGAATGCAACTTTCAAAATAAGTTTTGAACCGGAAAGCAATTTTTAAATATTTTGAATGTTGAAATTGTGCTCCCATCAACCCGACATCAATTTCTACTTTCATTTCCCTAATCTGAGTCACTTCAAACATCAGCCCCAATCCGCCTTTTTCTTGAATTTGGTCCATTGTGCACCGTTTTTGTCAATTTTCTGTTTATTATTTTGAGCCATTTGCAAAACTAAATTTTATCGCAAATCCAACATTTCCATTCTGTTGACCTTGCGTTTTACCGTCTCTCAGTACATGTCTAGTTATTGCTCAGGGAAATCCCGGTCCAATTCCACAATGAACAAATTTTTTTGTGCTGCTTGGACTTAGAATTGTCAATTTGTAAGCACTTGGAAATTGGAACAAGCTAATCAGTTCAATTGAAATATGGGCCGTCTACTCCATTTACTCTGCATTTTCATCTCCCTATCGTTGAGTCCACAACTGACACAAGGTAATAACTTCCAACAGCACTCGAGTTTGAACATCTTCAAAGCTTACGATATCAGCTCCTCATGTTACTTGATTTACATTTAAATATTTTGGATTCCTTCATAGAAAATTAGGATACATTTCGACATTTTCCCATTTAAGCCAAAGTTACAAAAATGTTCCACCGTCTTTCAATGGCGCTTAAATTGTCTTGTCATTTATGAAAATGAAATAACAAATCCGATGGGATCATCGGACAATTTTTTCACTTTCGAATGAAACGCGATAAAATTTTTTGAAAATTCCCTGTACACTGTAGCTGCCTTGAAGGCAAAAGAAGTTCCTTCTATTGTCGGCTCTTGTGTGACTGTGACTGTGACAGGGCCTAACGAATTTTCATTTAGGAAGGACAAAAACATTTAATTTCATTTTGAATTTGATTTAGGATTGAAATGTTATCATTGCATTGCAATTGATGGAGTTGGACTTGAATTCGCCACCGAGGTGAATTCAAATTGTCATTCAAATATCGACCATCCTTCGATTACACATGGAGGTAATCAGCTCTGTAGGAAATCATCCCGCGTTGAATTGCCAAAATTAATTGTAAATAAAAGTAAAGACAACGTTAACTTTAATTTTAATTCTGAATGGTAGAGAGCAACGCCTGTGTTACCGTCAGAGGTTTAAGTGAAGGAACGGAGTTTGTCGTCAGACTTCCCTTCATGGTCCTGTCCTATTTTTCCACAAACCAATCCGGCATCACTTGTGACGACAAACGGATCAGTGAGTTAAAATACTGGGTGGGTTTGACATCTGTCAGTGGAAAAACAGTGGACAAGTTGACATCCTGCATCATTTGCAATGATCACGACTTCTGCAATGCAGTCCCGTCCTTCAAGTTGGATGTCGGATTGACGGGGAAACTCTGCCTCTGTTTTTTATTCCTCTTCATCGTTAATTTTTAGAATCGAATCTTCATTTTCATGTAAAAAGTTTTGTTGGAAATTATATCTCGCAGCTGCATGTTCGAGGTTGCAAATGGACAAACAGGATCGGAATTTCTAGAGCGGATGAATAAAACACTGAAACTGAATTATTTTATAATTCTGGGGTTCTGACGTTGGATTTTTATGTCTTATGATGTAGTCACTTAAACTGTAAACCTTTTAAAACCTGTTCCACTTTTCAGTTGATAACTTTGAAATTTTAATTTTAAAATGCGGAACCATTGATTCAGCAAACTATTTCATTTTAAAATGTCCATTCGTGATTTGTAATTTGATTTCAATTTCATCACCATTTATTGTTTATTGTATTTTTATACGAAATTCCATTTGGAAGAACACTCCCTAAAGCTTAATAGTTTCATAATGACTTTCAAGTTAAATGAGGATAATAGGTTTGTCCAAAAAAATAACCGAAAATCAGGTAAAATAATTCAATACAAGAATTTCACAATTAACTTATAGCTATTAGTGAGTTATATTTTGCAAATGTATTTTCTTTAGGGATATTTAAATCTAGCAAGTTTAACGATGTGCTTCCTTGTTTGCGTGGCAGGTATAAAGTACTTTATAATTTCAATTAGTCAACTTCATTTGCTCAACAGCTAATTTGTGACTAAGATTCTATAGAGGAGTCCTCTGACGATGAGAAGACTTTGCATAATTTGAACTTTTGTGAGCGATTTGACTTTCTGATTCTAATATTTAATTTTGTATTAATTGGCAAATTGACTTTGAAATGGGACCAAGAAGTTGCAAGTAAAAGTTGTTCATGATTTACAGTCAAACTTACCAATTTTATGTCACTTGAACTAAATTGGAACTAAAACTGTGGATGTGCATCTATCCTTGGGGCGCAACATCAAATAGATGCAACTTTCAAAGTTTTCAAAGGTTTCAAGAGAGGAGAGGAGGCACTCGAGCAGAGATGGGCGTTCATTTTGCTCCTACTCTACTCTCTCCTACTTTCACATACAAAAAAATTGCTCCTACTCTACTCTCTCCTACTTTCATATACAAAAAAATTGCTCCTACTCTACTCTCCCCTACATATATTTTTCAAAAATTGCTCCTACTCTACTCTACCCTACTTCTTTTTTTCAAAAAAAAACGCTCCTACTCTACTCTCCTATTCTATGAAACTTTTAATTGTT
>JAQHQX010000200.1:0-16409 GCA_034694425.1 Arrhopalites sp. Gr-Col-00791
TAACTATCGAGTTGTTGTATTGAATTGAGCAAAAAAATCTTCTGTGGGTACATTTGTGTACAAAATCCTGTTGAGATATTCTTGGCGAAGTTGTTGTTCTCTGGCCAATTGCATATTTGTATGATCCACTTGAGCCCGAACGTCCCTAAGCAAACAGAGAAAATAAATAAAACTAAAATACATATGTACTTTGGACATAATTATGATCATATTTCATTTATTCATAAATGTCAGTAATGTCATAATGTACTTTCGACGATTCCGCACTTCTTCGTCCAGAATAAGCTGAGCCACTTCCTCATGTGTTTTTTGTTTATCCCAATCTTTATTGAATTGAGCTTCTTCTCGTTCCTGAAGCCTTCTGTCCATTATTTGTCGCCGTTGTTCTTCTTTAATGGCTGCAATGCGCTCATCAGAGAAACCTTTGAAACGATTTCGACAAGTTCGATTTGGTCCATTTATTGAAGTGCAGTCTGTTGTCTCTGACAAGAGTTCACTCTGAATCATGTTCAACTGGTGAGCCATGTCTGCTTCCTCCTCAGCCCGCTTTTGCAATTGTTTTCTTTCGTTCATCTCTTGAGCCTGTACATATTGTTTTTTTGGGGAATAATCTCTCGTTAATAAAGAGGTGTTACATATTGCATTTTGTGTATATGAAGATGATGATAATAAATTCAAAATTGTATTCATTTTTATTTAGGGAAAAAATTTACCAAAGCTAAATTGTAGTTACGAGTAGCTTCATGAATAGCCTTTTTGGCTTGCTGTTGAGCACACCAAAGATGACCACTTCTTAGATCCATGGCTCGCATCCTTTGATTATATATTTCTTCCGCCTAATTGTAAGACAATTAAATTAGAATAAATTGAAAAGCCAACGATACGAGTATGTGAACATGTATGTTGGTATATAAATGACAAAATAATTTTATGACTGTATACTTCTGCTTGAATACATTGACTTTGTGTTTTCTCCTTTATTTGATAATCCAGCCAAACTCTGCGTTGAAGTGCTTGTGCATTGTATCGTTCCTTGAAGTTCAGATCCTCACCTTCAAATCTAAAAAAACGATTTAAATAGTTTGCTGGTCATTTCAGAGGAAATTCATTCACGCTATTACGTTCTAATTCCATATTTAAAGCTAGACGCTTTATTTTCATGGTATTTTAGATGGATTCAGATGAATTTTACAATAAACATATTTCTAAAAAATGAAAATTTGATTGTTGTAAATATGAAGAAAACTTTGAATGACATTATCACGTTATTTTGTCACCTCTGTATGGAGGAAGCTCCACATCGACTATCTTCATCATGTAGTCGAGCTGGATAAGAGTTTTTGACGTACTCCGGGTCGTTTAGGTCAAACTCACGACGATCTTCAAACCGTTGACATTCCTTTCGATAATTTTGCAAATCTTCTGCAACTTTTCTGCGATCCTAAAAAGTGAAGCCAATACTATGAAGTATAAACAAATATATTCACAAAATATTCTAATTCCTAATCAAACACATCAAATTGTCCTAAATTGTAAATACACAAGTAAAAAATTGGTTATCACTGGAATATGTACATTTTGTAAACGTCTTTCAATTTCAATCGCTACCACGTCCTGACGACACGAATCTTGACTATAGGCCTCCTCTAATTGCTTTTCCTGCTCTTCCCGAGCTCTTTTCTCTTCTATTTGCTTTTGAAGTGCTGTGAGGTCCTTCTGTGAACCGAAAAAAACCATAGTTGGACTTACAAATAAAATATGTGTAATTTTAAGTTAAAATTAAAATCTGTGCATCAAGTGGAGAATTTATTTGACCGGTTACCCCAATCATACGATATTTCGGATTAAAAATTCTCAATTTTCGTTCCTCCTCATCTCTCCTTCTGCGAGCTATACGTGCCGCTTCCTTCGTGTCAATGGGTAGGTCGACTTTATACATGATTCAAGTGGAAACAAGATTACAGAGACGAAAAAAATCACTGACTAAACTGTCACTAGCTAAGCGTTATAGTACACATTGATTGTAAAAAATTTATTATTTAATTATTTAAAATTTGAAATCGTGTTTATTGAACAAACAAATAATTTCCTCTACTTTTCAGTCACCTTGCCAGCAAAAGGGAAAGAATATACATGTACACATTTGCATATATCCACTATACGGTTGTCCATGTTAAATCGAATATACTTCAAATTTCATTGATTTCATTCCCCCCATTGCCCATTGCCTATTGTAGTAAATCAAATCATTTGGGTGATGGACAAAACGTTTCTTTCCATCTATCTATAGTTTAGCCAAGGGATTTAAGTGATTCATGGTGCGCTGACTAGTGGAAAATAGGGAATACAATGGGAAACCAGGTGAGTATTGAGTACAGGTAAGTCAGGTAGATGTGCCCACAAAATGTGGCTGGGATGGACTCTGTACAAAAAAAAACGACAGAAATTTTGTATACAAAAAATGATGGTAATGCACCCCTAAATGGAATGTAGCAAAGGTAAGTGTATAAGAAAAGTACATCATAACACGATATGATATAGAATTACAAAGTTGGTGAGTAAACAAGGCTGAGCCCTGACTCTGTATCTGTGTATGTGTGTGTGAATTTACTCAGCCGTCCTCTCAGTCTTTTGCTGAGAGGAAATACCAAGTGAAACTTGTAGCTGTGAAGCTTTTATCAGTCCCTAGTGCCTTGTGCTTGTCACACAAGTAAGTAAAACATAAAAATCAGCAATGCAGAACAGTTTCCTTCCATCATTCGATCCTCGGTTCGCGTTAATTTAATAGTTTCTTCTATATATACATACATGTAAGTATAATAATATATTATCATTATATTCCTGAGTCTATTAAAGATAACTACATTCAGCTCACATTACATACAAAGTACAGCCACAACATTGGAGCATTCATGACAGAAAAACTTGAAGCTGTCTAGTCAGGACTTGGTTACTTCGTCAAGACAAAATTGAATTGAATTATACAAGAGCATCTGTAGCGAAACTAGGGACACATATACAGTACTGTACTGTATAATACACATATAAATCTACTCCCTTATTGTTATTAAAAGCAACTCTAATTTGTTTTACTTCAAGTACTTATATCGTGGTGACTCACATTTCTTATACAGAGAAAAAAAGGAATGATAGATATTGTAACTCTTGTTCAACGTATTTTGTTCACACTCAGTGCTCATCGATTTGGACATGAGACAAGTTTAAAAGTTTAAAAAATATATTTAGACCATCGGCTATTTGTCTTCATTTTTTGTGTACGAGTATTACACTACTGACTACACTCTAATAATTAGTCAACAGTTGAAGTTGAAAGGAGAAACTTTTGCAAAAAGGGATCAACACGTTCATCTTTTGTTACTGTAAACAGACGTACATGATAAACTTCACAGTTTTCTTTTGTGAGTACAACGTCAAGTTGATGTGATCTGAGAAATAGGGAGCTTTAAAAAAAATTCTCGTTCTGCTTCTGATTCTTCCATCCATGTAGAATTGAGGATAATTTCAGTTTTTGACTTGACTTCCCCAGTCTTACCCCCTCAGAAGAAGAAAACTTTGGTTTGACAACGCCCTTCTTCTCATAGTTAATTTGAAACCGTTACCGTTATCACACTTCCTTTTTCTCATACAGTGCAATTGCGACTTTTATTGTCTTGACATTGTGAACCCTTGGCGACAATTTACAACTACCAGCGATTCTCAAGCTTTCTTCATTAGCACTGATTTTTCTTCGACTCACCTCACCATTCCCCACTACCACTCATCATGGGTAAGACATATCATTATAATTTTATCATAAATTATTACAAGAATATAATTAAGTTGCTTATTTTTTGGACAATTTTGTACATGCAACTAATATTGTGCTTACTGTCACTGAAATGTTTTTGTGTAAACATGATTAAAATTGGACATTTCAATTACCTATGTTTATTTTGTTGTAGGTCGAAGTTGTCAAAATTGCATGACGAGGATGCCTTATGCAACCTTAATAGCTACCCTACTGCTGATAGCAGGAGTTGGAGTATTTGTTGGAACGATGTACCGGGGAATAGCTCTCACACGTCTCATGGTAGATGAAGTCTTTCATTTCAGACTCGAGTGGTTGGAACCCCTTCAGTTGACCTTTGTGATTCTGGGAGCTTGTATGGGAGCCCTTGGCCTTATGATGTTATTTGTTGGGTATGTAGAGAATATGAATTTTCACTTGAAATCTTTCCTCTGCATAATTTACTCTGTAGCACTAACATATTTAAACTATTTGAAAAATTTTAAGGTGTCTCACAACCGGTGAAACAAGACGATCAGTGTACAAGGCTTGGAGAGCTCGTGTCGGCGGAAGAATCTCTTGTGCTGTGGTAAATTACTGTCATATTTAAATAATACAACATCTTTTATTCTGAGTTGTTGTGTCAATGTCTCATCATGAATCATTATCACAAGTGCAGTGTACATACTCGTACTTATGGAGTCTCATTTGATGCATTCTTTTCTTTCTGTAGTTCATGGTAATTACATACCTTCTGGAAGTGGCCTGGTTAATTGTATTTGCCTTACTGGTGCTGGTGACAGCACTGTTTTCCGTTTTCTGGTCTCTCTGCTCACATAAACAACCGCCTTATGAAAGAAACAATTGCATTGACTTTACTCAATTCCGTAAGAAACATTTACATAACATATACTCTTTATTGACGATACATAACAACTAATTTGCACATCAAATTTTAATATAACTATATAATTTATGGTAATATCATTTACATGTATAGTTAACGAGGACTAAAACAGTCCCAGTAAATTTCTAAATGGTATCATTGGTAATACAAGTTCTATTCTATTATTATAATATTATTTATACTTTGTGATTAAAGATTTCCTGTTCCCCGAGAACACTCCCGTCCATGACATGGTGAGTCAATATACTGAAACTCTTATACAGGAGAGTAGGAAAGAAACAAAACTTTGTACATCTTACAATATTAGTCAAGGGCATTGTCGCCCATGAGTCATGTCATTTTATCAAAGTATATTATTTTATCAGATGGTTTGCGAACAAAACGAAATGAAATTATTCTGCAAGGACTACGTGGAGCGAGCTGAAGTGATGTTCATTTTAGCAACAGTCTCCTGTGGTCTGGTCGTGTTTAGCTTGGTAATGATTCATTGCATATATATTCATGTAAATAACATAGCTGTTGTGAAAATAGACAATGAATTGACTGCATGGATTGATTTTTCCTAGATTCATTACCTAATGTGTTTGTCAGCTAACTATGCTCACATAAAGGGGCATGAAAAATTTCAAGGTAAATGATATTTTTAATGACTACATGTTTGCAAGCCTCAATTTGTCCCTACTGCCCCATGTCAGTGAACGCTTTAATTATTAGCTTCAAAAACATTTGCTAATTACAAGCATGATCGAAAAAATTATTTTTTAACATTCAAGACTTTCAAGAACTTCAATATTTCACAACGGGTGAATCAGAAATGACAGCCCTGGCTGGGAAAGATCGGTTCTAAATTCCTCATTTTCAATCGTCTTCAAGAATCGTCACAATCAGTTAAACTTTGGACCTTGCTTCAAGTATGTTCTACAAATTGATCCGACAAAATAATATTACTCTGGTCAAAGTGCAACTGTCTAAACGAGCATCTATGTAAAAATATAATCTTGTGACAATTCTTGTACAAACAAAATACAAACTCCTAAAATTACATTAGATAATAATTGTTTTTTAAGTTGTTGGGTGTTAATTGGTAAAACAGTTTAAAGGTCTCAGAAACAGTTAAGATTTTTGTACTATTTGAAGTAAGGTGTAAGATTCATCTTCTAATTTAAATAATGACCCGAATTACATAATGACTTTTTGATTCTTTTGTACTGATGTAAATATCTATTTTAGTATACTGTTAAGGATTTTTTTTTAAAAAATGTTTATATGCAAAAATGTTGACATGGTACATAATTTAATAACCTTTAATAAGCGCATTCAATAGTCGATGTATATTGAAGACTTTCTCTGTGAGTGAGTGTAAAATAAGTATAATAAAATAAATTATTATGTATCTTCATATAGATAGTAGATAATATCTAACTCCTCATGAACACTCCATTAAGGCGTGTACAATATGAGACATTTGCCCAAGTCTTGCCCTAACTTCAGATGGAATAGAGTCATTTCGCTTGTAGTGATATACTTGGCCAGTATTTGCATAGTAAGCAATATTCTGAGATGCTGAATTATATACCAGTCTATTACCATCGTCATATTGAATATTGATGTCGCCGCTAGCAAGCTGAGATGCACTTCCAATACCAGCTATTATAGTGTGCTTTAAAACTTTTTTACCCCTACTCCCAGTTGAACCAGCTCTTGTGCTTGCCACTGACGTTTCATACCCTCCAATCTAAAGCACATACAATAATGACGCAATTAAAATCATAAACATTAATAGGAAAAAATTGAAATGACGACTTCATTCGAACACTCAATGAAACTTACCGTTGTAGGAACGTGAATCGCACTCGGCGGTGACAAATTTTCTTTATTACTTGAACACTGGAGCGTCCTAAGAGTTAAGCTTGCTGGACGGCGCCCAACAATCAATGGAAAACAATCTTCTTCTGTTTCACCTACTGTACTTAATGTAGTTTCCAAAAATTCACAATGTTTTAGACATTTTAGAAAATGTTCCCACATAAGTTGAAGAGTAGGAGAAAATCGAGGGACTTCATTCATATGAAAACTCATAGAATGACCCGATGGTTCAACAAATTTCACTAGTCCTCCTTTGTGTTTTGTAATTTTCCCCCCTTGAATTCACAACATTAATAAATTAAATATTAGAAGAAATAAAATCAAAATCGTGTACAAAAATCAAGAAAAGCAATGCATAGACATAGTGTACATACCTTCGTAAAAGCTAGCATCAAAGTCCGCATCCGGTACATTCTCCATGAGACAACACTTTGCAGTGGAGCTAAAGTATATAATTTTTGCAGTCTTTGTTTTTATAGCTTCAACAATTCTTGCAGCATACGAGTACTTCTTTATATATTTTGGATCAAGGTTTTCATAATTGTAAATAAAATCAGCTCCTTGTTCTGGAATTGGTAGAGGTTCAGTGCCTACAATTTGACCCTTGCGGTTATTAGGATAATATACTATCACCTATATGAGGAATAAGAGAATCCAGTTAATCACATGGTGGTTAGCTTAGAGTCTTGAAATAAGCAAGTTTACTGTCACATAAAAAATTGATGGACACATAAAAAAGATGTTGACGTACCCTCATTCCATCCGGGGATATTCTAATTACTTGCCAGATCATATCAGCCTCTTCCTTCTGTTTCACAAATTCTAGACACACTTCTCCATTTTCAAGAATGTTTATAACAACACTGTCCATCTTTTGACGCATAGGTCGAAGCCTTTTAGAACTTAGTGGAGGAATGGATAAGGTTTTATCCTGACAAGGATTCTCAAATGTATTGGCAACTTTGGTACTTCGATTGTCACATGTTAGTGGAATGTCGTTGTTGATGGGTATACTTCCATTGCTACAAGTAAATGATCTATGTAATGATGGGTCGTGGGAATGGTGTGAAGTATTTGTGTGGACAAAATCACAAGCTATAGACGGACCACAATGCAATCCTCCAATCGTTGGAGGATTTGAGTTATTGCAAGGATTTGAGTTATTGCAATGCTGGATCCTTGAAGTAACCGAAGCAAAACAAGGACAGGTGTCATGATGAGAACACTGAGTGCACACCTTCCATGCATGACTACAACCAAAGTTTGTTTCACTTCCATTATTGATGGATGAGATCGGATTCCACGGAGAAGAGGATGAGGCCATTCCACTGTCGTAAGAAACCCATTGTCTGGATAACTTGGGTCCATTTGAGATTACTCCTCCTGATGACGCAACCGAGACGGGTCTATTATACTTGACCACAAAAGGATGGTCCAAAATTGCACGTAACTTTATTCTCTCTTTTGGATTTTTCCGTAGTAACAAAGCAATCAAGTCCCTTGCTTCCATGGATAAATGAGAAGGATATTTGACATCGGACATGACAACTCTCGTCAAAGTGGAGTTTACACCATCCTCTGTGTCAAAGGGAGCTCGTCCCACCAACACTGTGTACAACATGACCCCTAAACCCCACAGGTCAGTCTCCAAGCCATGTGATGCTCTTGTGGCAACTTCGGGTGAGATGTAATTCGGTGTTCTAATGAATTGTCAAACAGGTATTTTAAAATCAAGAGAAACTCACAATTAAGAGACTTTTACACTTCCGTATCAGCAGAGTTTGCTTACCCACACATGGTCATGTGTTTCTCGTCGGGTCTCAACAATTGAGTGGCCAAACCAAAGTCTGCAATTTTCTGTCAATTTCAACACAAACACAAATAAATAAATAGATGACAAGGGTTTTTTCATTACAAAGTAAAAACAATGGATGGTTGAAGAGAGTTTACTCACAATATGCATGTCCTTGGTAAGCAACAAATTTGCAAGAGATATATCACGGTGAATAATGTGATGCGAGTGAAGGTATAGGAGGCCTTCTACGACTTGTCGAAGTATACTACATGCTGGAAGAGAAAATTAATATAATTTGTATTTTTACTACACACTAGAATGCTAGATATTTATGACAAACATGTTTTGAAAACTTACCTTCCTCCTCAGTTAAAATGGATCTGGATGTTTTGATGAACCTTTGAAGTTCTCCATTATGACAGAGTTCTAAGACGAGGTACACATAATTTTCATCCTCGAAGAAAGTGTACAACTCTAATACGGATGGATGCTTTAGTCTTGAATGAATGGATACTTCCTGGGTTACTCTTACACGCATCCCAGCTGCATTCATCTGTTTTTTGTCGATCTGTCACACAATAGAAAAAAAACATGGATGGCCTCACCATAAATTTTTTTTGAATCATAATATATTTTTACACATATTTTCACAACATGTTTCAGTACAAAAATTCCTTACCATCTTGATGGCAACTTCCAAACCCGAACGTGTACATCTTGCTCGATACACTGCGGCAAATCCACCTTTACCAAGTAAATTGAGAACTTCATATTCCTAGAGAAGAGTGAAAACGAGAGAGGCACTTGTACACACGGGTAATTAAACTCTAATAATGTATTATGATTTAAAAAAAAAATACTCAAAAATAATCAGCGTAATTAATAGTGTTTGTCAAAAGTGGCTCTTGTACTTACGTCAATTGAATTTCCAAAATTTCCCATTTCCTGACATTTGAAGCAAGCTTCAAGCCTCCGGTGACCGTTTTTTTTCCCTCGATTTCGCGGAAATATCTTAGCGCTTACCTTGCGATTGGTCGAGCTTGGCAGCTCCAAAATTTGACTCACAGTCGCCTTTGAAATCTTTGAAATTGTTAGTGCTACTAACACACACTAGTACTTGCTCGTAAATAAAATAACAAAATAAAAATATTACGTTAGTTTAGTATCTTACAAAGAAAGACAACGATGCATCAATTGTCAAGAAAGCCCGTTCAGCTATGCAAGTCTTTGAAAATTCTACGACCCGGCTTTCGGGAGGCTAGTAGCTTTGGTAGCGGCGGTGACAGCGGTAATATCGGGTCAAAGTCTGCATCCACAGCCACACATCCGCAGCCAGTGTCCAGTCAATCACCCGTAGTTTTACCCATGAATGAGCGTTCTCCTGGACGACAGGTTCCATTAGATTTGCCATTTCCAGGAGTGTCAGGAGCAGACTATCAAGTTGTTGAAAGAAGTAGTTTTGATACCCAAGTTACAACTTTGGAGAATGGGATTCGTGTCGCTACGCAGCCAAGATATGGAAAATTTTGTACAATCGGAGTTGCTGTTGGTGCAGGTTCTCGTTATGAAGCAAATTTTCCAACTGGAGTTTCTCACATAGTTGAAAAATTAGGTTTTATGGTAAGATTTCTTAACGTTTAAACATGTCTCAATAACCCATGTATGTGTCAAATGCAAGCGTTGTAATTATGATTTTTGTTTCGTGACTTTAGTCTTCAAAAATGTTTCCTTCTAGAGAAACCATCTTTTCTGAATTGGAACGAAATAGTGCAATATGCGACTGTCAAACGTCAAGGTAAATACTAGTATGCATAGTGTAATTAAATTTCTCTCAAGTAAATGAATTCTCTACCATCATTTGATTGAGATGTTGTGAGATCATGTAATAATCGGACAAGACTTTTACCTAATGTATTGTTTTACAGGGATGCTACACTTTATGCAATTTCGACCGAAATTAAAGGTGTTCAGAACATGACAAAGCTATTGTCAAATGTAGTTTTTCAGCCGTTAATAACACCAGAAGAGTTTACTGCTGCAAAGACTGCAGCATCATTTGAAGTTGAAGATATGAAACTGAGGCCAGAACAAGAAGGCGTTTTACTGGAAATGATTCATGCTGCTGCTTGGAAAGGGAATACTCTAGGCTTCCCTCGATATTGTCCACAAGAGAATATAGAAAAAATCACACGAGACCATGTTTTACACTACATGAAGTTACACTATGTTCCTAGTCGTATTGTTGTCTCTGGAGTTGGAGTAGATCATCAGGAACTGGTAGATATGACAAAACTACACTTTTCAGACACCAAAGCAACATGGAAAGAACATGAACTCTCCGTAAACTATCCAGATAAACCAGACACTTCTCAAGCTCAGTACATTGGCGGACTATTGAAGGTAAGCTTTATGAATTCTAATTTTGTAAAAAAAAAAGATTTTTTAACCATAAGTAGTAATTACTAATGACAATGTCTTTGTCCTTTTTTGTGTGCAGGAGGAAAGAGATTTTGGTACGTTTAATGCAGGTCCTCTACCAGTACCTGATCTCGCTCACATAGCATTAGGATTTCAGTCGATTCCACATCAAGATCCTGATTTCATTGCATCATGTGTTCTTAATTTGCTAATGGGTGGTGGAGGATCATTTAGTGCTGGAGGGCCTGGAAAGGGAATGTACTCAAGACTGTATACCAATGTTCTTAACCAGTGAGGACTCATTTTTACACGTGGTTTCATTAATGTCTGACCTATTATGATTCTACACATGATGAAGTTTTCTAATAACGAATTTTGATTAATTTTAGATTCCATTGGATATATAATGCTACAGCGTATCACAACTCTTACAATGACTCTGGTTTATTTAGTATTTATGCTAGTTGTCCTCCACAATACTTAAAAAATCTAATGTCAGTGTTGATACAAGAGGTTCATGGTATGACAGTCCCTGTTAAGAAAGATGAATTTCAGGTAATTAACCATTTTACGTATGTCATATTCTGAATGGCTGGAATAACCTTGCTTACATGTATACTAAAGTAGCATCTGTGTGATAAGCCAATATAAGCTTTGTAAGGATTAAAAGAAAAGATTGAATTTTCTACATGTCTTGTTCTTCTTCTCGTTTCAGAGAGCGAAAACTCAGTTGAAGTCAATGTTGTTGATGAATTTGGAATCGCGCCCAGTGATTTTCGAAGATATTGGTCGTCAAATTCTAGCAAATGGCTTTTACAGAACCCCGACGGAGTACATAAGTCTGATAGGTTTGTTAGTCTTTGTCCTTTGTCAACTCAATTTTATATTACTCTTATTAGAATAATCGATAGTTTACTTTCAAACTGTTTTCTCGTGTCGCTCCCTTGCCTATCTACATTCACTGTATATAAGATGGGTATATAGTTTTGATTTTGTTGGATCTAGAAAACTTTGTTGGAAACAATAGCATGTCAAACATAACGTATGCGCATAATTGACTGTATATACTACATGTATACATATATTCTTATATACAGTGTGATGGGGTAGCTCCATCTCCCCCTCTCTTCTTTTCGATTCATTCGATTCATTATGATTACTTGCGTGACTGAATATCCGACGATTAAGTTACTGTGTGTTGCTTTTGTAGACAAAGTTCTGGAAGAAGATGTAGAAAGAGTAGCTCGAAGAATAGTACAAAGTAAGCCCAGTTTAGCTGCTCTTGGAAATCTTGCTGATCTACCCACAATAGAAGACGTCACAGCCGAGTTGGCTCATTCACGAGACAACCGAGGAGGAGGAGGAGGTCGCTTCAATTTCTTTCGGGGATAAACTTACGCTGAGAAAGAAAATGTAATAGAAATGTGACATAATATACATGTATAATACTTGATACAGAATGTTTTTTTGTCATTTCTCATAAAATGATATGAAAATTTGATTTTCAAAAAAAAATTTGATACAAAGTAGTTGAATACGTTGATCATCATGCTATATACCAAGTTCTTTATTAAAACAAGCTTCATTCAGACAATGGCAAGTAACTACTACAATAAAAAATCAAGCAACTCGTTTTACGATGGACTGTTTATATATATATTATATTTTATACATTGGTTGAAACATCTTTCTATTCATATTTTAATTAATCGTGTTAGCAAATTGTGTATCAAGAAATTGTTAGTATGACATGAAAGTGAAACTTTTTAAAATGTATATGGTGTAACAGTAACACTCCTAATTTTATGTATAAAGGTTTACAAGAGCTTTAGGAAATGTGCGTGTGTGGGAGAGTGTGTGTGATGAAAAAGTTGTAAAAAGAATGATGAGTTTTTAAGAGATTGAGGTAATGATTTGTTTGAAAAGTTTGTTGTTGTTGTTATTATTGTGTCAAGAGTTTACGATTATATTAGGTTCTTAGGCATATGTGTAGGGGATAGAAGGTCGATCAAATCCTAGTCAAGACAGATTCATGATATTGTAATTTTATTATGGAAAGGAGCAAAACAAGGGCTCAAGCGGGATAATGGATAGACTACTGGGGATGTACATGAGTCTCATAGTCTAATGGAGGCAATGTAAAAGGATGAAGGGGAGAGGGGGTTCATGAGTGCATGAAGCATGGTAATGGATTTTATATAATAGATGATGAGAAATGGAGATCACTGACTATGACTCTCAGCTTGACTGCCATTCATTCCATACAGCACTAGAACATTTTACACACTTAAAGTAAAGTAAGAAAGTAATATTATTCTCAAGTAAGAGGATGGTAAGACTATTATAAAGAAATCTCATGACTCGTCCTTAGTTTCCTAACCACACCACCAACTACACACTACACACACTTACACACACATTCATTTTTTGAATTGAGAGTAAGAGTAACTACTTATAGTATTTTAACTATTGCTTGCACACACTTTATGTATATTTACCGTCAAAGTTGGTTGTTTTGACTGGTAGTAAAGAAAGAGACTGTTGAGATTTTTCAGTCATCAGGAATTGTTCATGTAAGGTCAGTCAGACTGACTCGCATTGATGGTGTACATATTGTATATCCATGTAGATTTTTGAACGTCGTAATCGAATCCCCCTACACACATTTTTCAAAGCTTGTCATCAAGGAAAGCCAAAGCCAAAGCCATGGTCTATGTGTAGAACTATAAGCTAGCTACTTCATACAATAATCATCTTAACACCGCGTTCTTTTCCGTCGCATCTCTTAGTTGAAATAAATGATCCGTAATTCTAAATATAGCCTCTTTGTTTGTCTGTCGCTACTTTATTATTATGAATAGCTGAGAAGACTACCAAGTTCCGTCGTGTAATAGTCGTCGTCGTCGTCGACGACGAATCTTCATTTCAACACTTTCATCTCCCAGTGTAGGTAGTGGGTACACATTACATATATTGTATTTGTATCGTATTGGGATCACCCCCATCCTTCTCCCCTCCCAAAAAGCGTATCTATATGATTATGATGTGTATTTTTTTTTTGCTTTACTTTCTCGGATAAACGAGCATCTTAACTTGACTTGACTCTTTTCTCTGTCTCTGTTATTCCCCCACAGACTTGGATTGAAATATTCAATCTTGTTCTTGTTCTGTGTACATTATAGAGGTGAGTGCTGATTCTGCTACGTGCTTACATACATACTATATACTATATAGTAGGGTGTGAGAGCTGGACTTTGACATATCCACCACTCTTCTCTCTTGTTCTATCAAAATTGAATATACGATTCATGATCATACGTACTCGTACACTGTATAAAGAACCAAAAGAGGAAATAGAAAACGTAACATTTTTGACGCTATGTGCCTTCCAGAGTACAAGCTTTTCATCTTATGGCTTCCGACTTGTGACTCGGTAGGAATTGGAATTTCCCTAACTCAATCCATATGAAGACATGAATGTGCTGGATGTTGCACGTGCCTCTACCAATCATCCACAATGAAGTGCAAATAAGCCCTTCTCTCCTCACTACTCTACTGTACTTTACCTGAGCCTGAGCCTCCTTTATACCTAGTGGTAGTTCTATACATATAGAGTAGATTGTACAGACACTAGACAGACATGATCAAGTACACATTCGCTAGTTTCAGTTTCTCCATCTCACCCTCACACAGACATACAGAGTCATACCTTGTGAGCCTTTAGGTTGCAAAGATCTTGCAAAAATGATGAAAGGGCTGAGAAAGGGAGAGATGAGAAATTGAGCCGTCAATCAATTTCTTGTCACATTCTAAAGGGATATCTGCACAATGTATTATCATGGAGAACCTAAGGATTATTTGACATGTACTTTCATTGTACTTTGAGGGTTATCCGGTACGTTGTGGAAAAGAACTCAATCCATGTCATGCAGACCTACCGAGGATGTTAGTGTTAGCATAGTTGTGGTATTACACACTCTGTACATGTAAACCTACCTTTTTTATATTTTTACCCCTTAGACCTTTTATAGTTTCAAATTTCTAGTTGCAAGTTATAGGAAGCACTTAAACAGCCTTCATTTTTCCCAAACAGTTTCAAATGCTAAAACTTCTCAATGGAGCATTTACCTCACAAAATAATATAAAGCTTGAGCATGTTCGATCGTATATTGTTATTAAAAAAATAATACCACATACATGTACATGTATAATAATAAGAAATACTTGAGTGTAGCTTCTATCCCACACCAACACAATCATAAATGATCGAATGCAGGAATTATGATTAAACTATCAGTCAGTGTACACTGCACAGTGCACAGTGTATAGCATATGAGGAATTCAAAAAATTGAGTAATTTAAAATAAAGATGAGGTAAGCTCTAAAAGTGGAAAATTTATACAAAGTATTTGTATGTAGGATATGCCATATACCAGAAGATAATATACGAGGTAAAGCAACATTTTTTGACGAAACGAGAAATGAAAACGACAAGGACCTTGTGCATTATGTCCATAGTTTTAATACTGTAAATATTTGAACATTGGGTTGGCCAAATATTGCACATGATTGAACATCATGTTGAATATAAAGATGATTTTAATGGATTAAAAACTAAAAAATGTTCGCAAGTGTGCACAAACATACAGAACGTCGATGGTCTAATGATGGTCTTTGTACGTTACTTTTGATTTATCCATAGTAGTTACATACTAAATGTATTAGTCGTAGAATATTTTTCTGTTCACACGCAACTAGTCGAATAGATGTAAAGTGCATAAAATATAAATACAACAAAGGCGTCCATAGGGACATGATCATATTTCTTACTTTTAGGATAAAAGTTTTCTGGAAATTATTAAACTTTATTGGTTGGTGATGCATTTTTCTTCACACACATAACTGCGAGATCAATTTAACTCACAAACTTTTTGGACAGCTCTACAGTTAAATATACAAGAAACAACATTCATTTTCTCAACTGTTGTGCCCACATTACATAAATACACATCTATAGAAATTTTTGAAACCAAGCTGTTAGGTGTACAGCTATAGTGTGACACTATAAAAGGTTTTCATTCATATTTCATGGTTAAGGATGACGGGAGACGATGCGTGTACATGTGTATGGGTTTTCCACAAATATTTTCAGATAAAAATTTCATTCTTCCGAACTTCAAACATAAAGTCTTCACTCTTTTTGCCTAATACTTCCGTTTTCCGTTCCATCTCCCCCTCTTTCCATTCTCCTATTCTCTGTTGTCTTGTCTTGCTTGTTTAAAGGGTGTTATTTGTAAAAAAAAAATTTTTTTCTCAAGTGTTGATATTTTGAAAAAAATGTCTGAGATTCCATTCCATTCACGATACACTGAGTACTGAATGCACCGTGAGTACTGGGTGAAGCTGAGTATTACTAACTCATACACAAACACACGGATATCTGTAAGGATTATTCGGATACGAATGACAAAGACGAATCCTGACATTATTTCTTCTTCCAATATCCTCTATTACACTCCGAGTCCTCCGGGTAGGTACTCTGTAATTAAGATGAAATAAATACACCAAGTTTAACCTCCGTAATGACACACGTACCTATGACATAGGTCATAGGTACACTCGTGTATGTTTGATGT
>JAQHQX010000201.1:0-16393 GCA_034694425.1 Arrhopalites sp. Gr-Col-00791
GAAACCAACAGCATCGTAGCCAATGGGAAAGTTATGAGGAAAATTCGGAGATATTTCGATGGATCCAAAATCCTAAGACTGTGGCTCCTTCGTAACGATCCGTTTTGGTTTGTTGACCCCATGTAGGAATCTATCACGTCACCAGTTTCAGACATTTCTAGATCACTTGAGGGTTGTGTCGGTGTGGACAGAAAACCGGCTGTCATTTTGTCGTCATCTTGTAGTGGACTCCACTTTGCACTTGGTACTTGAAGAGTTTTGTTAGCTCTCCTGGTCGGGTTAACTGGTGGGTGTGGTCCAGAATTAGTCCAGAAATTACTTGCCACTGGAATTATGTTTGGAGTTAATTTATTGATTGATGTCTCAAGCAAATTTGCTTTTGAAGAAACCGCTCCCGCCTTGAGAAAGGATTTGGCACCACATGCAGTTAGGTGGTTCCACAAGGAGAATACTGTCAAACCAAATATTAGATTCAGCACATTTATTAATGATGGATTTTCCATTTAAAATTTCGATCTTAATAACAGGTGTCCTTTTGCTCCTTTAATTTTGACTTTATTTCGTCAAAAAACGAATTTATAAAATGGGAGGATCCAGTGGCAAAAATTAAATTTAATTGAGGAAAAACACGACCCACGATGACAGTAGCTCGATTATGAAAATCAAAAAATTATTCGTTTACTATTTGACGATATGGAAGTTGAATCAGGTGAACATAGAGTTTAGTTTGTGTTGTTTGCCTTTGTTGATTGCATTTAAAAATACTTGAAGACTTTATGCTCTTTTACAAAGGAGCAGCTGGACAGTAGGGAAATTAGTAAGCCGGTAGGAGCATGTGGTCTTATGTACTTTGAGCTTCTAACTAATCTCCCGTTGACGTCACTCGGTCTACTAATTTCAAATGGATTTGAACGTTCCATTGTACATCTTTGAAGTGAGTACAATGGATCATATTTTCAGTTATGTTTATTTGGTTCATGTTCTTTGATAGCTTCAAAGTATTTTTCTAAGGATGCGATATTTCAGCAACTATCTCCACAAGTGTGCTCCAGTTCCAATTAGGAAAATAAAAAACTTTTCAATTTTTAATTGCTTCCATCGAAGAAAATGATTTAATTAAGATATATTTTATATCATAGCTTATCGATTACGTGATTGATTTATCAAAATGCTTTTAATTTTAGTAGAATTTAAAATATTTCTATCTTTCGGCTACATCCGTCTGCAATTTTTTAAAAAATATTTCAGAGATTCTCAGAATTATTTTGAGTTTCTTTGACTTCTTTAATGTTGCAGAAAATTGGAATTTTCAAAATCGAAAAATAAATTGGAAATTTTCGAATTTTTATTTAAATTGTTGTAATTTTAATTGTAAATCATTTTCTGATCGAAAATGAATTCTCTGAAAGGACAACGGAGTATAAGCATTTTGCTTTCTATTGGAATGTCTTGAAACTTGGCAAAGCACAAAGAGTTTCTTTAGGTCTTCCTAAACAATATTTAGATGAACAACCTTTGGAGTTATCGGGATTCAAGTGAGATGGGAAGAAAACATCAAAAAATGGGGGAGGCTGTCGCAGCTTTTTTTAACATTGAGGGTACCCCCCCTTGTTTGGAACCTCCTTAGGATAAATTCACTCATGATCATTAAATTAATTATTTTAAACAGTTAAAAGTGAACATTCACACCAAGTCTCAATGCAAACTTAAAGTACACCTCAAGGGCTCTCTTATACCATATTGACCTTGTCCTGACAGCCCGAGGAAAAATTGTGAGGAAATATTGAATATTTCAAATTTTTAGTTTCTTGGTGTTTTTTTTTCAAACAAGTAATTTTTCTTGGGGTTGAGTTTTCCGTGGGTTGACTTTTCCGAATATCATTTTTAAACAATTAATTGTTTGAGTGGTAGAAACTCAGTTACTACAACAAACCTTAACGCGGAATACAAGGGCTCATAAAAGGCTTTCTAAAAACTTATTTCACAAGTCCACGCAGCTTGAGGAAAATTGTGAGTGAATTTCGAAAGTCACAAAATCAGAAAATCACATTTTTAAGATTATTAATTTTTTGAGTGGCAAATGATAAACAACCGCAAGAAGTCTCGATGAAGATTTGAAGTGCATCATAACTACTCACTCATAACCTACTTCACACTCTCCAACTGACTTTGGAAAATTTTTGAGGGAATTTTGTATTTAAAACAGTTGGACCGTATTTGTTGAGGCCTCAAATTGAGGGTGTAAATTCAAAGCCTCAAACTTTCACAAAATTAAAATTAAATAAGTTCGTGTCCATAATGTCAGATGTTTGAAACGGTTCAAAATTTTAAACTATTTATGATTATCATCTTATTTTTAAGGTCGTGGATGGCTTCCGGAGACAGTCTGAAATCAGAGAAACACAAAACAATATGACCATCTGGAATTGTTTGGTACTTGTACCATTTGACCTTCCGAGGTCATCGAAACATTTAAACTAGTGTCTAGGGTCATGAGGTCATCATGGATGCTGATAAAGTTTGTGTGACCATTTTGTTTTCCACCTTGTCTAGTGTCTCATTTTTTTCAGATTTTTGTGACCTACGGGGCCATCACAGAAGGTCATTTGGCAAAGTGACCTCTGGAGGTCAAGCATATGATCACAGAATTATTTCCTCTCACAGTGGGGTTCCAGTGGTTCGTATGAATTGTTCCTGTAAGTTTCATTGATATACGTCAACACAGTCACAACTACCAGAATGTACTAAGCATTTTTGCTGGAATCTGCATTCAGGAGAACTTTTGCGATTTTTTTACTCGGATTTGGGGCAATTCAACACTGCAATTTTTATCAACATGATATGAAGTAGTTTCTAACAGTATTACGGCCAATAATATTTTAGTGGATCGTTACCGTCTTAGAGTTGCAGCAGTAGCTCACAATATTTACGCAAAATCATTTTTGTTCATGTCATACAATATACGGATATTCAGTGTCAGTTTACGAGGGTATCATAAATCCTGATTTCACGACAGATAACTTAACTTTAGTTAAACTCTGCAAGCCTATTTTTTAAGATCACCTAACAATGGAACTTCTTCAGGTGTAACTCGAGTTAAGAAACGAGGTCGGTACCAAAAGGTAGCCCGTCCTAAAGTATGATCGTTCCTACAATACTACGGTCTTCAGATCAAGGGGTCACCGACAGTGACAGGTCAAAGTTGCAAAAAACTCAAAATTGATGAGGACAACTTTGTTTGTTTGTTTGTTTGTTTGACTTTATTCGAGTGTCGGATTTACAGTTTTATAAAACTGGTATCATAAACGGACACTATACAAGTATCAGTAAATCAATTTACATCATTTAGACATGAAAGGATCATAACCAAAGCATACATTGTCATATAGCAAAGAATTTCAAGGGGGTTTAAACATTTTTGGGAGACGCTCGTGTACAAAGTAACAATTTAAGCCTGTTAAAAACTTGGAATAAGACAAATTTATGTCACGTAAATCATTCGGCAAATTATTCCACGCTTTAACTGCCTTGAAAACAAAACTTCTTGTATAAGACGAAGTAAAGTCTTTACCCCAAGTCTCTTTCAAAAAATTACCCAAACTAAATCTTGTAGTGCCAATTGGGATAAACTTGAATAAATCATTACAATACATTATTGAACTAGATTTTAGACATATAAAGGTGAATTTAAGTAAATAGTATTGGACACGTTCCTTTACAGAGAGCAGGTTAGTTTTTTCTATTAAATCGTCTTCATATAAAGGCGTGCGTTTCAAGCGTTTTCTCCATTTCGGTGGCTGATTGAAGTCAGCAATAACATGATTAATTTTATTCTGAATTGATTGCAATTCAGCATCTGTAACAACTCCCCAAATTGGAAGACAATAATCAATCAGACTTAGAACATAAGCGTTTATGAAGATGACGAAAACACCAAAGGGGATAAAACGCTTGATTCGGTTCAAACAACCAATAGCACAACTAACACGCTTTTTTACATACAAGTAGTGGTCCTTAAACATAAGATTATTATCTAAAATGACACCCAAATACTTACAAGTATATACTCTTTGGACTTCATTACCATTACAAATTACTGGTAAATCATTTATAATTACATTGTCATTAGATTTGTGAAACACCATATAATTAGTTTTAGTAAAATTGATCTTTAGTTCATTCAAAGTACACCAATTATTTAGTATTTGTAATGAATGATTAATTACATTGGTAGCAGTGTTAACACAAGAATCAGAAAAATAAATTACCAAGTCATCAGCGTATAATAAATAGCTTAACGCTTTGTCAAAATTCAAATTACAGAGATCATCAATAAATAAAATAAAAAGCAGAGGGCCCAAGATCGATCCTTGAGGGACCCCGGAGGTCAAGTCAAAGAGATCAGATGTCGAACCATTTACATGTATAGAAAATTTTCTAGCAATAAAATAATCCACTAATATTTTCAACAAACGACCATTTATGCCGTATCTATCTCTTAGCTTTTGTAACAGTAATAAGTGGTTTACAGAGTCGAAAGCCTTAGAAAAATCAATAAATACAGCTAATACCCTACCACATCTTTTGTTAATACAAGTAAAAATGTCCATTGTAAATTTAAGCAAAGCTGTAAAACAGGACTTTAGGGCAGTACACGAGATTATCAATCGAAATGTGGTCATTTTGATAAAAAATGACCTCAGGAATCGAGTGGTGCCAATATCTCGTGCTAATGGGGTCTCCTAGGTGGTCAAAAGCGAGGCCAAAGTGCACCATTTCCAATAGACGCAACGATTAGCGAGGAATCAAAGGAAATGCAAGGAGAGAGGAAAGAGAAATTTTGACGACCATTTTCATGATTTTCATGCCGTTGTAAAAATAAACAGATGCAGCTACTCCATTATATTTTTGTAGATGTAACTGTTGGAATAAAATGTTTTCCAAAATTGAGGACTTTCTCCTGCCAAAGTAGAATCATCACATCAAAGCAAGAGGTCCAACTTTTATCAACCTTTTCGGAATTTTTAAACCTCTGACAAACGAATTGATTGGTGACGAGTTGGCCAAATAATCTGGTGATGGACCAACCTTGGATAAGAGGCTTCTCGATGTTTTCATTGGGTCCGGACGATGGACTTTTTATTTTGTATTCAGATGAAGGAATTTGTTCCAGTATGTAAAATGTAGGACTACGAAAGGAATCTGTAATGTCATTGAGATTGGAGAACGATAAAGTAAGTGGATTCAATTCCAAGTTGTTGTAGAAAACAGGGTTTGAATACAGGAGAACAAGTTTAGGTTTCAAAAAAAGTTTTTTGGTGTGACCAAATAGTTCTGTTTTCAAACGTAGAAAATCATACCATATATATTCATATGAATCATTATCTGCATGGAAAATGTTGGCAGATACGTCGGATACAACCGAATAATGCTTGAGATGCTTCAGCACATTCACCACACTCAATTCCATGTAGTCAAATCTTTCGTTGACTTGAGCTCCTCTTGGTCCTCTTGGTTGCTTACGAAGAGCGTCGATTTTAGATCTCCAGTTGGTGTTAGTGCTGTTAGTGAGATCGTGGATGATGATGATGGGATTCGAGTTGATGCCTGAAAATTGAGGATTTAGTTGTTCTTGTTGAGGTCTTTTCTCCCTTGGACTCTGGATCTTGGAGTTTTCTAATGAGTTTACAAAATAAAAATTTTCAAAGTGAGAAAATTAAGCGTTTTTGGGGTGCATCGATTCTCTGTTGGTGCAAATAAATTTCGGGAAATATATAATGCAGAAGTAAAATAATAGATACCGCAGTAAAAAATTAGAAACCACAGTAATTGATTATATTAAGATTTTCTTGATCCAAATAGCGAGCGAAGCGAGGTAGGTTAGATAAAACCAGAAAAATTGATATCTGCGATTTCTAATTTTGTACTGCGGTATCTATTTTTTTACTGCGGTGATCTATTTTTTTTACTGTGGCGAAAAATATGTGCCATAAATTTCTATGATTTCATTAGTCCGGTTGATCTGATTGGCTCCACTGTGAAAAACCAGCCTGAACCAGGATGCAGATAAAAAGATTGTTATGGTTTTTGTGCTTCTTCGAAGCTACTTCTATGCAGGTTGGTAACGTAAAATTCAGTGACCAGTGATCATGGATAAATCATCAAAATAAGAGCAGATACTTTGAACAATAAAAATATTTGCTTGCAAGAAATAGATACCATGATTTTACACATTCAACCTTCACAAAAATTGAGAAATTCAGGATTTAAAAATTAACGTAAATTATCTGGATTTCGAAACTCGAAACTGACCTTGATTCCATGTGTAGAGCAAAATAAAATGGTCAGCAGGAACTTGAGACAAAATCGACATCATGTTTGAACTTCGTTGAAGGTAGAGATGCGGGAATTTCAATTTGATGGCACTTCCAAGAAAGTTGATGTCTTGAATGGCTTCAACCATAAACAGGAGGAGACAAAAAGACACCCAACTTCCAGTTGCCATTTATTTTTTAATATAATTCGGATTAACAGAAAGCTGAATATTTTTGGAAAAGTGATTTGTGCCCCATATTATAAACGAATGTATTTGAAAGGTTTCGACGAAATTGCGGTTCCACCGGCTTAGAGCGTTAAACTTCCAAATCACTTCTGTCTCTGCGTTTGTTTTACGAATTTTCGGACATTTATAAAATGAAATTCAACCTGTAATGCTGTTACTGTCCGATTGAATTCTAGATCGTGAAAACATCCAAAAGTATCGATTTAGAACTTTTTTTGGGAAACCTCAATTTGATTTTTAACATGACAAACTCCAGATACTCAAGAGTTTGATTTTCAATTGTCACAGGCCAGTAAAGTTGCAGGAGTCGCTTTACATCGTGAGAATGATAATAATTGATGATTTTTTCAACATACTTTAAAGGGATAAATATACTGTAAATACACAGAGCAAAAAAAAAAATTAAGTAGAATCCACAGAAAATAATAGGTACAACCGTCAAAGGGATATCGGGCATCCAAATAATAAGGGTACAAATTTGGGTATCATCCCAAATAATGACATCATTATCAGAAATAAGTGTTTATTCGCTCCACTTGTCCGAAGCTCAATAAATGCTTTATTCAGTTTTATTTGTATTAAAAATAAAGCTGAACAGTTTAATCATGATTGTTACCACAAGACAATTACTTAATTAATTTTAACTTGCTTAAATCTAGTGAGAATGAGATACACAAATCTTTGAAAATGGGTGTTATACATATTTTCGACCAACATATTTCTAATTGCTACGC
Source organism: Arrhopalites sp. Gr-Col-00791 (assembly GCA_034694425.1). NCBI lineage: Eukaryota > Metazoa > Arthropoda > Collembola > Symphypleona > Arrhopalitidae > Arrhopalites > Arrhopalites sp. Gr-Col-00791. Next base: position 7,297 of record JAQHQX010000201.1, read on the forward strand.
GCAAATATCCGACATTTTTTTGCACACAGATTTTATCTCAAACTGATCCTTTCGTTGAATAAAGAGAAGGGGTTAAAGTTAACAAGTGACGGACAGATGAATTCTGTGGTGCACCGAGGATTCTCCACAGGATCAATTTTTGAAACAATTTCAAATTTTGAACAGAGTTAGTAAAACCCACTATGACCACAGACCATCAGGCTCCGGGTGGCCTCAATGTTTTCGGAGCTCTCTAACCTCGCTGGCTTCGCACGCTACTTGAATCAAACAAACCTTCATTGACACGATCTGTCAATCAAACCCATTCCACTGGCAAGTGGAGAGTGGAGTTTTGGTTACAGTAGTGTTGTTACAGAACTCCGAAAACACGTACGACTAGCACCGAGGCTCTAACTTCGTCCAAAATTTGAAATTTGTGTGAGTCAATTTCTCCTGTTTGTTTATTTGTTTGACTTTATTTGAGTGTCGAATTTTCAGTTTAAAATAACCGGTATCAAAAACGGACACTATACAAGTATCAGAATCAGTTTACATCATTTAGCAAGGCATGATCGTAACCAAATAATACATTATAATTTAACAGTTAACAATTCTCCTTGTGAAGAATTGTCTGTGCGAAGAATTACATGTGATGAGTCGTCGGTGTACCACAAAATTCGTTTGTCCTTCACTTGTTTACTTTGTTCAATAACATATTAGTTTGAGATAAAAGCTGTGTAGAAAAAAAAATGTCGGATATTGCAAGTAACAATTAGAAATCTGTCGGTCAGGAATAGCAAACCTGTTGGTCAAAAAAAAAAATCTGTCAGTGAAAACACAGTTGTGATGAGCATAAACTGTCTGCGGCTCCAGTCGTCGCTAATAATTTCATTCAAATTGTGATGACAAACTCAATGCTGCTTTAAATCCAACGAAATAATGTTGTTGTGATAGTTTAATGCTTTAAAATTGAGATTATTGAAATGCTCTTCAACAATTCTTATAACACATTTTAAAAATTTGGGTACAATTTAAGTCAGCACTACTATCGCTCATATTTTGGCAGATTCCATACAAATGTTTATCACAAAACATTAAGTGCATCTCAATGTCCGTAAAAAAACTACAAGTGCTCTTGTTGTCAACTTAGAAAACTAAGATTGTCAAGAAATACCAAAAAATGGACTTCGAACATAAAGGACAGGCCAAAGTGTCCACTCCGTCACCTTGCCACAGGTTATGTGACTAAAAATGGTCAAAATGTCCACAAATTAAGTTTGCTTGAGCAGCTTCTCCAAGCCAGTTTTGAATTTGGCCGCATCAAACTGGGGAAGCTTGAAGAGTTCATAAAGGTTCCTTTCAGCTATTCTTTGGATGGCTACATCAATGTAAAATTTGCGTCATCACATTTTCAATCAAGGATTCGGTCGCTCAAGTCCTATGTTTAATAACTTGATTAATTATGTAGATAAATTTAAAATTGAAACAAACCTTTATTGACACGATCTGTCAATCAAACTCATTCCACTGGGAAGTGGAGGTTTGACTAAAGTAAGGTTGTTAAGGTACTCTAAAAACACGTACGACTAGCACCGAGGCTCTAACTCCGTCCAAAATTTGAAATTTGTGTGAAGAATTTACCTTGTGCATTGTGGAGAATCGTCGGTGTACCACAGAATTCCTTTGTTCTTCATTTCTTTACTTTGTTCAATCACATACCTATTAGTTTGAGAAAAAATCCGGGAAAATTAATATGCAAAATTAAAGTCTTCTCATCCATTCAGAGAATCGGATAGACAGGAAAAAATGTTCAATAAACTGTCACAACGACACAAATATCGATCTGTCCACCCCGTTTTGAATTTTGAAACAGAACTAAGCGAAAACCGGTTAACATTTAAACGCTAACCACAATGATTACTTTCAAACATAACCATTATCCAAAAGTTACTGACATATTTCAGTTTCATCTAAGTGGCTAAATTAATGATAGACTCAAAATGCTAGTTTGAAGTTTAATTCTACGTTCATCAAGCCCCCGTTCTCGTAACTAAACAACAAAGCCCATATAAATTACCGAATTCTGTAAGAAATTTTGCAATCGCTCAAGTCTTGCCTAATTCATAATCCCAACAGTCGGAGCGGAGTCCTTTGAACGAAAGGCTTTAATTTAATTGGGCTGAGCAGTCTTAAACTTTGACGAGGTGTCATTTAAATTCTTTACCCAACCTTTGAACTATTTCATGATTTTGTTTAGAAAATTCCAACAATTTTTGATTTTACTTCAACTAAAAATGATTTGCAAAGACACTTTAAGTTTGTACAGTAAAATATTCGCTGTTGGACAAAGACTGGGTTTTACTCAATTGCAATTCAATTCAATTGAATCCCAATTGGAATTCAAGCCAGGGAGAGTTCAAAAATACCGAATAATTTTTTTGAATTTTTTTCTACTACTTCATCAGTCAACACTCGTTATAGAAACAATCTCGGACTATCTAAACCCCTCTATTTCGACTGGAAAAAAGATTAGAAAAGCTTACATGACATTAGCGAACATCGGATTAAATATTGACATTGCCCTCATGTTCAATCATGGATGGAATCTACATTTATTATTCAACAATTTTTCAAAATCTATTCAAAATTTCAAGGAATCCGATAAAAAACTGAGACGACTTATCAAATTGGTTGTTTGCATGATGGGATTTGCTGGCATCAGTCGGATCATCTGGGTCATCAAAATCTCTCTGTTAGTTGGAGTCTTTCCAACTGATCAATGCCAAATGTTTTATTTTATGTTAAAATTATTGGTGGGATTTGTAAGGCTTTATATTGACGTGTACATTTACTACGTACCCTGTCAAACCATGTCGACATTTTTCATCTTCTGCTATGGAACAATCCGTTTGATAGACAGACTTAAAATCCACTTGCAACCTCAAATACCCCTTCATCAACTTGCACTCGTGCAGAGGATACTTTATATACGGCAAACTGAATTTAACAACATTTATGGAATGTGGCTTCTCCTTCTAACCATCAAGTGCACATTTTTAGTAACAATGAATATTTTTCAAACGGTTACTATGGGTAACTTAAGAGGATTCGTCTTGGCTATTACAATTTGGTTGTTCATCTTCTTCATCGTTAGAGAAGCGGCAACTGTTTATGATGCATCGATGAATGTGTCACTCAACTGGAAAGTCTACTCGATTGATAAGTACTTTCGAAAATTCCAACTATCTTGTCGACTGATGAATGTGAGAGTTGGTTCCTTTTTTTATGCTGACTATGGACTAGTTCTCACTTTGGCCACTATCGTCATTAACAATGCCACTAGTTTGATTCTGGCAAACAACGATATTTAAATCAGGTTTCAAATAATCCCCAACATTTTGTGTGTGTATTGTTTCAGCTCAAATACAGTAGTTCCAAAATTGTCAATAGCATTTTAATTGCGCCCATGACACAATTGACTTGATGTACTTAAGTAAATGTTCCCTCAATCTTGTTGCAAATAGCTGATTTTTGTTTGTAGTTTCCTAATCGTATTTTAATTTTATCTCATATTTAATCACTTGATGTGGAATTAAACGATAGTTGAATCACTCTTAATTTGTGAACAGACTGCAACTACTGCATTTATTTTGTAAGCTATCATGATTTATTCTCTGAATTACCATAGCATGAACACCATCGCCTAAAAAATAGATCAAGGGGCTCTCCACTGGTGATGAGAATTTTGCTTCTTTTATTCATGACCAACAATTCTTATGTCGACAACCGTAAGCTCAGCACCCTCATGAAATGCAATCATTGACTTCTCCCATTCTCGTTAATTTTCGCAAAATTTTTAAATCGCCTATAAATTGTTTTGAGAGTATCTGGGTGGACGCAAAAATGTCTGAAAACAGTACAATTTATTCGACAAGCGGCTTGTCACAACAGTCAAATACTCATACTCAAATCTCAACTTTTAAATCACTAGCCTGTACCTACTCCCTTTCGGTTTTATTTTTGTTCCATTTAAGATTCTAAAAAATATTTTGGATTGGTAGGAATTTCCTGCCGCGCAAAAAATGAAAAAGTTTTGAAAATGAATTTGAGTGAACGATGAGAATGTCAAAGGACACAGAAATCGAATACTGGAAAATGCCGGCTAAATAAAAATCTAAGCTTTTCATCCTCCTCTAACTGTGAACAGATAACATCAAAATCTGCTGCTCATTTCGTTTCTTAATCGGTGAATGCGAGATCAGATGAATACATCAAGGTCAAATATTTACTTTTTGACTAAATTTTGATCAGACTCGGATTATCTTCAGAGTCATCAAATCATTCATGAAATTTTTCAACATAGAAACTGAGAGCTCTTGACTAAAAACTCACATTTTTCAACACAACCACTTTCACTTGAGAATGAGTTGACATCAGAAAAGAGAACATTAAAATATATTAATTTTTTGTTAAAATTTGTTACACGTGATAATCTGATTCTAAAACGTACATGAATTATTTGTCATGATCATTGATGAAACCGCAGCCAAAAATCAATAGTACCCAGGAAATACAAATAGAAATTGTCAATGTCCTAATATATGTACCATAACAGGAAAACAGTTGAAATTCTGCTAAGCAAATAACAAACAAAATTGTTTGCACATTGTCTCCTCATTTCTAATTTTCGCCAATTTGATGCAAAATGATGAAATTATAATCACAATTTCATTATTGTCAATAATATGCGCACAATAATTATGACAACTTTCTGATTGCCTCAGTACAGATTAGGAATGGAAAATTTTGGTGGACGATGCACGAGCACTGCTCGTGAATGGATGTGCACTCTTCCTCGGCTACAAAATGTTAAAAATGTTAAAAGTGACAATCCAAACTCACTTGAGTATTTGATTTGACTTTAAAATTATTTACCTCTAATTAATCGAGTTTAAATAAATGTTGTGGCTAATTTAAAATTTATTTTGCTACAATCAAGTCTGAACCTTTTTACTTTTGTTAATTTTTCTGTATTCCAATCCGAATTATTTTATAAAAAATCCTTCACTCTTCGACTAACAAATTAATTGTTCTAAAAGTAAATGCATCCACGATTAGTCCATTCCATTCTATTCTTGGTATGGCTTCCATAGTTTAAAGTAGAATTGCATTAAAATTTCCATTTTTTTAAACAAACATGATTTGAATAATACTTTTATTTATGATTTACAATCAAAATAGTAATCGATGGGGGAAATTTACTTTTCCCGTGGATTGATTTGACATTTGATTTTATTTCCTTCTTCGTAGACTGAGGAAATGTAAATAATTTTCAAACTTGCAGTGTTGCAAGGATTTCTTACACCACACACCAGTGCCGCGCAGTGGCTGACTATATTCTCCTTTCATTTTCACAATTTTTTAAGTATCTTCATTTGCTTTTTGCAAACCCCTGACCAAATTGCACAAGTCAAAATATACGCCATAATTGCGCCCCTTTTATTCTAAGCACAATCATGTAGATTATTTTATGTGCAATTTGGTCAGGCATAAGTTTCATTAATTTACAAAATACTCGTTTAGCAATGGAAGTGAACGGAGAATTTGCTGAGCGTTCAAAAAATTCAAATTTAAAATATTAACTACAATTAAAGTTTATGGTTACAAACTTTATTATCTACGCCATTAAATCAAACAATTTTTTCTCTGTCTGCTTACCAAATACTACTGAAATGTGTGATTTGGGGGGGGGGCATTTTGGCTTAGCGCCCTGCATTGGTTGAATTGACATGGAACTACGCTTATACATTATATAAATAAGGTCGACTCGTACTCTTCCAATCACAACTCAAGTAGACTCTCAGTCATTCAAATTGTTAAAAAGGTATTTTTAGGAGAAATATTTGTGGACGCTCTAAAATGGATTCATTGAATTCACCGAAAAGATCAATTTCTTGCCTCCTGCTTTGTTCTCTGACATTGTTGGTTTTAGTGAAGACTTGTTGGGGTGGATGTTGGTACCCGGATAACACATGTAAGTAGACTTTCAACTGATTCTAAATTATTTTTCATATGAAATTGAATTACCTGGAAATATTTATAACTTTTGTATATACTTGTCATGTAGGGAAAGATACAAATGGAAACAAAGTCGATCCAGCAATGTACGAAGTAGAATGTTGTTGTAACCTTTGCACCATCAAAGCTGGTAAACCCGATTGTAAGTGGTCGTTGAGTTCAAGCCAACCTATTGTTCTCTCGATATGCTTTACCCCTCGTAAGTGGATTGCAACACTCGTATCGACATTGTTATTAGACGATTATTGACACCGTTTTTAAAAAGGTTGATTGAAAAACTAGTGTATTTTTTAATTATTCCAGATTATCATATTCATCATGCGAAAATAAGCATGGACATTGTTTATTATTTTTTGGGACTCCCAGCTTACACATATGAACCTGTGAAAGACTATGATTTGTGTCAATATGATATGCAGTGTCCAATTCATCCAGCACATACTTTGTGCTACAACGCCACATTGAACAAGGAGGACATAACTATACAGATTCCACCAGTAAGTACAAATGTTTGAATTTTATCATTTTTTACAACGAAACATTTACTTAATTACAAAAGTCACTAATAAATAATTTCAAAGGGTTCTTACCAGATGAATATGGATCATGTCAGTAGTTGTAAGGAAGATGATGTGGATGAGATGAAAGATAAATTTTGGACGATGAAACTGCCACTTACTGTCAATTCTTAAAAACTTGATTGAAACAATCATTATAATTTGTATTCAGATTTTAATTATTCCTTTTCACTTCAATCTACAAATACTTTACTTTACAATTTTTTTCGCCAATGAACCCATCCCTGTAGTTCTAGTAAGTAGGAATAGTTTATTCATGACATAAATTTTTCGCCGCAGTACACAGTAAAAAAATACAAACAGCAATAAACAAATATACCCGCATAATAAAAAATGAAACTTAGGTAATTAAGAAGTGAGTCACGGCGCCGCCTACCAGAAGATGTCGGAACCACTGACTTACCGGGAGAAACAGTGCTGACACCTAACTTCGCTCGCTACTTCAATAAACAGTTTTAGGGAACTCCAAAAACGCTGACGCCACCTACCGGGATTTTCTACACACTAAGAAATTCATTAAAAATCGCTAGATGCCAGCACTGTTCCCCAAGGTATGTCAGTAGTTCCTGGATTTTCGGGTAGGTAGCGCTGTGATTCACTTCTTAAATATCTCAGTTTCGATTTTTTATGCGTACATATTTTTACTGCGGTTTGTATTTTTTACTACATTATATATTTGTTTTTATTCATTAGCGTAATTGATGCTCTTGTTTTTGTACAAGGAAAAAACATTCATTCATTATTATAATTTGTAAAATATAATCATATCATTTCGCATCTTCTTACATCCGATTACTGTGGCATACGTCAATTGAAATAAAATGTTGGTTTGTAATAAGGGCTTTATGCCAATGTTTTAGTTTTATTTTTTCAAAAATGCTAGGTCATAGTTTTGCAACTAAGAATTTAGTTTGAGTGCCAGTTCTTAAAACTAATCTGGAAATCAAAATGTATTTTGATATGACGCACATTTATGTCAACTTGTTCACCGCAACCTCTACTCATATAGTTACGGTTACAGGAGAATTCAACAAACGGAAAATCTACACAAGAAAATTTCACCCATTTCCGTTTTGGTCTTATTGACGGAGGTGTGGAATACTCCTAGAATCGTAGTTACAGCATACTGTAAATATGTAAGCGCACATTCTTATGATGTTCACTACAGATAGTTCCTCAATTGACTCGGTAATTAAGTTTTCATGAGTGACGAACTAAAAATTTTGTAATATTTTCAAAGCAAAGTTTTCCACAGCCAAATTGACTTTTAGGTCAATTTTTGAATTTATATTTACTTCAAGTATTCTGTTTAGTTACAATAGTAATTTTATCATGTATGAATACCTAATAAATTGAACTGAGAATTTGTTTCGAAACTATGATTTACTAGTCCATAGTTAAAATGTTTTGTTGCCAGCATCAAATTTCATTTACTAGAAATAATTAATTGAGGAATTCTATGTTACAGACATTACAATTTTGTAATTTGTTTTCCACCTAATAGCTGAAAAGTGTTTGTAATATACGAAGAATTTGGAGAATTGGCAAAGTGAAACCTCATGTTTAAAATTCGCAATAGAAAAATGTTACTTAAATGTACAGGTTTGAATTCTTCTAGACTACAACCACTCAAACGTGTGTCCCTGAAAAGGTTGCGGGAACCAACTCGCAGTGGAAAATTTTTGCATGGTTAAATCAAAATGAATCATTTAAAAAATCAATTCAATCATAGACTATTATTCAATTCAATTTGCCAATTTTTTGTAATTTTTTACTCAAGTTGTGGAAGCATCAATGAATTTTGGATTAGGCGGCCGATGCAACGTGATAGTGTCGGGATAAAATTTGAAATTGAACTGTGTAATATTTTCACTCGCAGAATCTGCTGTTACCATAAAAGACGATTTGAGGTTTATCCGATAAGTAGTTTTATTTAAAATTTTCCCTGAATTGAAATTTGCTCGAAATTCAAAAATATTTGGTACACATTTGACACCTGTGCATGTCCACTGCAAGACTTGAATGAAAATTTTGTTTGGCTTTACATTCCCCGTACAATTGATCAAGACTGTCTTAACCATCGTAGAAATTCTCTCACTGTGACAAATAAACCGTTATGGATTTACCATAAAAGCTCAAAATACATTCCCCCCATTACAGCTTTTTAAAATCTCAAACTCACAGTCGACGCTGGCTTCAAATTGTTGAAATTCCACCTTCGTCAATTCAAGATACTTTACATCCCTTAATTTTAGTATATCCGATAAATACTAGAATTCTCTTTTGTAGATTTAACGTCAATTAAATTAATAGGAAATTTCTGAACCCATTTTTGAGTTTTATACGAAAGATTTGGAATACTACTAAGAACTGCAGCTAAAGCTAAACATTAAAACGATTTGAATTGACGAGTAAAATTGGGGACAAGGAATTTCCAGATTCCACAAATACAGATTTTGAAT
>JAQHQX010000202.1:0-16381 GCA_034694425.1 Arrhopalites sp. Gr-Col-00791
AAGTTGTCAAGTGGGATCAATCAAAAGTTGTCATTTCAGAAATGAACAAATAAGTGCGACATTTCAATTTTCAAGCTCCATTAAATTTAATTATGATCTCATCTGAGAACGTGCTTATCGTCAGGAAAACGACGACTTGTTAAGTGACCAAGTTATTTATGGTCACAAGATATACAACCACTTGTATAACCGTCCAAAATATCAAAAATAAATTGTGGCAGAAAAAATGTATTCTGTGGCCAAAAAAAATCTGTGGCCGAAGTAAAGTGCGGCCTTTTCCAATTGACTTGAATACAATTTAGAATTTTCAATATAAGTTTTACACCAGAAGATAATTTTCAAATATTTTGAACACCACACCAATTTCTACCTTCACTTCCCCAATCTGGGTGACATCAAAAATCAGTCCCTGTTCGCTTTTATATTGGAATTTGTGCAGTGTGAGAAATAGAAACTTGATGATGACATGTTTTGAAAGCCCTTGAAATGCTCTACAAAATGAATGTGGGAACTAGCATGATGATAATATGATGAAGGTGCCAAAATAATTCAGATTCTCAAGGTTTACCTGAATGCTTTAGAAAATGTGGACGGAGCTTAAACCATGTCCCCATTACTAACGGGGAGGTTATGATCTGAGGCAAATCACATTTATATTGCAGGATACGTCAACAGTCACTTCAATTTGTCTAAAAACAGCACTTAGCAATTTAGAACATGATGACATCAAACAAATTCCCTAATGTGATTATCTTCCAACAAAAATTACAACGCCCCACACTTAATTCATTTTGACCTTTGCTCGGTTCTTCTAAAAATTCATTAAGCTGGTCAACTTTTCCATAATTTCATCTTGCATCAAAATGAGTTTCGCGGGACATCTAAAAAACTTTACAAAAATATTTTGGCTTTTGGGTCTTCTTCCAGTTGGTCCAAATCCATTTTCCCACCCGATTGAAAAATTGTCTATCTTCTTCTACCACCCCGTAGGGCTCTATTCGATGTTCTGCGCCCTCGAACACGTAATCGAATTCATCGACTACTTTACCTCAAATTCAATCGCAGTTTTAGCGGCATCCCCACATCTATCCCAACATATCCTTGTCTATATCGGTTGGTTGAACTATTATATGATGGACGTCGCCACACGAATCTCCGTTTTCCTCTACAGTCACCAGATTTTGATAATCATTAAAAATTTCACTTTCTTCTCCCAAAGATCTGTCAACTCATCCGCCTTACCAAGGCAACCAACCAAAAGAAAAGAAAATTTGAAAGATGACGCTCCCTTCCAAATATTCGTAATTTCAAAACTTCAAGCTGCGACCAGTGCCGGTGAAACCTCATTAACAAAATGTAGAAAAATCTATTTAATCGCAATTATCCTGGCAGCCATTTGTTTATTTGTCTCGGAAACATTGATGGCTGCCTTCAGTACCTTCGTTTATCACATCTACGATGGATTTACGCTGACGCTACTACCCAATGACAACGGCCTCTTTGAATATGGAATGGCGTATTGGTCCAGTTGTAACATTTATGTATCGACAGCTTTTACATTGGCCTTCATCGTCCAATTTGGACTCTGTCTGATCGAATTGGTTGACAAAAGTTGTAGGAGGTTTGACCATCTGGTGCAAATTGCGAGTCATCAGGAAGATGGCGAAAAATTCAAAGAGGAGCTGAAGATATTTGATGAGAGTCAAAGCCACAAGTTGGAGGTGCTGGGGGAAGCGGGATTGATTTTGGAACAGTTTAAGAACATCCAGAATTGTAGTGCCATCTATGGGAAAATTGCAGGAACTTTTGCTTTATTGTCCATCCTGAGGGAAGGAGGTAATTTGGTTTGGGCGATGGGCACAATGACGACGGAATATGGAAATAATTTTGGGTTCTTTGGATCTATGACGAGATTTTTGATCAGCTTTACTTTCCTCGCTCTGGTGGCCAATTTTGGCAACTTTTATCACGCCAAGGTGAGATAATTGGAATTAATAATTAAAATTAATAATAATGATAATTAAAATGCAGGATTGAAGTGAATTGAGAAGTTGATTTTGATTGTAGACGAAGGAGAGTCTGAGGTTGGTGAGGGACTCCATCATCGATGGGAGGATTGTGGCTGCTTCTAGGGGCGACAGGAAGATTCAGGTATAAGAGCCGACATTCGTTTTGAAAATTGGGCACCACTTCAGTTGATTTATTGTGAAAAATAATTGAGGTGGGTTATTGCAGTTTGATAATTTCGTGGATACATTTTTTAATTTTCAGGAAAAGTTGAAAGTGCTGGAGGAACTTGGGAAATGGATGGTCGAGAGTGAGTTTAATCTGAATGCGATGAATCTCTTTCCCATCAACCACGCGGTTATTCCATTGGTCAGTCTCCTTTTATATTTTTAATGAACGATCGTTCACAAGGATGTGACCACTAAAATTCAAGTATGGAGTGACGAGGTCATCCAAAACTAACTGAAATATTTTTTTGTATTCTGGAAAGGTGTTGGGGACAATTATAACAATTTTCATCTTCATATTCCAACTAGCAGCGTCCGAGAAATAACTTTAATTCACAAATATAAATGGTTGTTTCACATGCTTTTTGAACAAAAATTTGTGTAGGGTAGTTGGAATGTTGTTAACGTTTCCTCAAGTCAAGGAAAACCCTGATTGGAAATTATTTTAAAAAGGATCATTTGAAATTATTTATTTTTGTTTAAAGTTATTTAAATCTAACTAAAACAGGCTTGGGAAATTCTGTTGAGTTGGATTTCAAGCTTAGATTTCATAACTTTGAAATTGTAGTTTTATTGACTAGTAAATAAAAATAAATGAATTTTTATAAGAAAAATTTAAGTCTGATCTCTGGATGAAATTATTGCAAATTTTGTACTTGATTTTAGTGAGTAGAACATTAGGAATGTGATCACAAAGTCGACTAATAATAGGCTATTGTTTGCTCAGGTATTTTAATTGAGAGTACAGGTGAAAATATTGAAGGTTCATGTAAAACAGATAAAATTTAGGTAAAAAATAACAGTGCTTCGCCGCCATCTAACAGCTCGCTTCGCTTGAATCAAACAAACCACCTCCAATGACCGATAAAAAAATGTACCGTTAGTTCTATTGGACTACAAGTGACTTTGTTGTCTATTCCATTCAACCCACTTGTCCAGCATTAGCATCTACACTTTCTGAGAATTTTACACGATTTGAGGATATGAGCTGCATCAGCTAACAGTTTCGTCGGAATTCAAACAGCAACCCAATTCAACATTGTTCAACAACTTAATTATACTTGTACTTCATCAGTTCATCGTATGTCGTTAGGACAACTTCACTTTTATTGAACTTAAATATGGATTTAATGTGCCTTTCCACAAGTCTCCCTTCACTCGTAGTACCGAATGTAAAAAATTTGTTGATTGGTTTCCAGTACTCAGCAAGATCAAACCAATTTGCCAGCAACAGTTAGAAGATCCTAAACAAACTCTCATTGAAAATGTATTCCATAGATCGAGGACACTTTTAATTGTGGAGGCGGAGCATTTCCAAACCACTTGGAACATATTTAAGAGAGCAATCAGTAGAAATTCAAAATTAAGATTTTCTCATAATGGGAATGTGAAAGAAGATTATCTGAAAACAGTCCAATCTTTCGGCTACTCTTCGATTTCCACTTCATCCCTAGAATTAAAGTTTTCTAACCCAATCGGGAATTTGGTTCCTAGAAGAATCAAGATATTAACTACCTCTGGTATTTATAATTATTGGAAAAAGTGGCAACAAATTCGAAATAAAAGGACGTCAGTCAACTTTTCTACTTTATTAGATTCAAGTGAAAATGTGGACGAGGTGAGGCCACTTGGATTTGTGACGTCGGATATTCACTTGATCTTTGAATTGGCTGCTCTGGCCAATTCTGTGGCTGTGATTCTTCTGGCCATTGAATTTATTAGTCAGATTAAATGTGAGTGCCTCTGTCTGAGGATATGGGGAAAAGTGACAAATATGTGGAATCTCATCATATTTCGTGTAGTTCACAATCATTGAGTATGTGATTGAAACACAACGAGGCCAATACCATAAGGACCGTTGTTGAACCCAAAGAGAAACCCAATGAATCTTGTCTTAATTGACTTTTAATGCTTATTGAAGTGCCGTAATTTTACAGGCGTTGAGACTCGTACAATTTGATGCCAGAATATGAATAACCAAAAATTTACGATTAGTTTGACTGAAAGAAATTCAGAACAAGACACTTCACTGAGTCCACATTTTTGAATGATCCAATTTTTTCATCCATTTCCAAAAACAATTACAACAATCATTAGCATTATGAAAAAGTGGAACTTCGGTTCATGTCCATCTGAACTCCACCCACTCTCTCAATTCCACCCCTTCCGCAGTTTTAATCTACAAGGGACAAGGTGACATGACTGAACCAAGGAGTCAACGTCCAAGTCTCGTCCGCTATGACAGAATTTTGAACATTTTATAAAGAGAATGTGTTTGAGTTGATATGTCTTACACAGTCGTATTTAAGTACATGACTGCTGCATATAACATTTACTAAGATGAGACTATATACCAATTTGACATTGAATCCGTTTACGTTTGAAACGTCAGAAGTAGAGTGATGACTTGACTAACATAAAAGTCAAGATAAAGAATGACTGACTCTCTTTCAAAGTATCTGAATTCTCCATCCATCACTGCAATGTGCGGTACAGAAAGAATCATTTCCCTCAAATCCTGCTTTAGCACATCCGCTGAATTCCTAAGGGCCAAAATTCTCAACAACTGCCGTTTGTAGGCTTCTGAGCTCAATCTGGTCTTATCCAACTGTGCCATTTTCTGCTCAAACTTGTCGGGAGTGAACCAATAATGGATAGCGACTGCTATCGAATTCCTCAGTTGGTTTCCCAATATGACCACTTGAAACACCTTGGAAAAGCTAATGATGTAGGCAGACAAAACAGATATAGCAACTAAACCGTGTATGATAGCTACAACATTAAACTGAGACCAAAACTGAATGAGGATCCAGGTGGACAAGATAGCGATGCCCAAGGTAACAACTTTTGTAAAGTAAACAACATGTCGGAACACGATATTTGTCACCTTCATTGCCAGTTGCAAACATCTCGTTTCTATGCGCAAACGTGACATGTATCTCAAATTCTTCCAGAGATCCTGATCCATTACATCTTCTGACCTGAGTTCCAATCGGAGAATCAAATGACATAAAGTCCCAATCATAAAAATGAATCAACTTTAATTTTCAAGCACAAATTTGACTATCAGAAATTAAAGAATTTACCTTAAATGAACCACTATTTCTTGTAATAGTTGAGTCGCAGTGACAAATCCCAGAAGACCCAAACATGCAACGTAGTTGATAGTCTGACACCAGTACTGCCCGACAGCAAGGTCCAAGAGGAGAGAAATAAAAAATATAGGGGGAGTTTGCATGTCAGAACTGAATTGGGAATAAGTGAACGCAATGAATTGAGGACTGTAGAGAGCCCAAACGATTACTATCAAGTTGACCAGTGCTGCCCCGATGGGAGCGACAATGAGACAGAGTTCTTGGATGGTCGTCATTCTCAGCTGCTCCACTAAAGACAAGTCGGATCGATTTCGACTTTCCATTCTCGCTTTGAGTTGACTGTGGAGGTTGAAGACGAGGATGCCATTGACAGGATGGTTCATGAAGAAATTGTAACTGAAAAAGCCTGCGCACATGGAATAAAGCGCCAAGAGAATCATGATTGCCAAATTCAGTGTCTCAAACTCCGTCTCTTGATATTGTAGAAGAGTGACTACAAAGAGGAACAGCTTGTGCAGGCCGTGGGACATGTTGTAGAGGCACCAAATGTAGAAAATTAAACGGTGACATTTTGACCGAGCGATTCGCGCTTCCATAGTCCGATGATTCAATTGTATCGGAAGGATGTTGAGGAATATTCCCAAGCTCAAGTATTGAATTTGGATGGAGAGAAGTTTTCGTGTAAGCATCACGATGTTATTGTAGAGTACTTTCAAGTCACTCGAGCGTGTCAGGTCAGTCCTGTAGCTTAAAATGAGAGGGAATTGATCCGCTGTTGAAAAATGGAGAAGTGACAGTCGTTTGAAATGACCACCAAGGGCATAAGAACAAACTTGTCAGGGTTAGCCACGAGCCGCTTCAGAGTGACTTTCAAATATAAAGAAACTTTTATATTCTTGAAAAGTTTTAATTTAATGTTGTTGGAATGAAAAGCAATCAGAATGGCGAAATACGGGAAAAGTGTAATGGCAACTACAAGAATTTGATATTTCTCGGTATTTCACTTCATACTGGACTCTCATATCAAAATTAAATTTTACTTGGAAACATTAAATGGCCATTATACAATACGGTAAGCTGGAGTTATTTAAGCAGAATGTTCCATCAGCTTAATAGATTGACATTGGACATTGGATCTGAAACTGAAACTTATTGATTGGATTGAAAATTTTCTATTCGATCCCAAATCTCAAAAAATGCTTATGCTGCATCCAGTTCACACTGGACCAGATTCAAGAAATAGGCGTATTGAGGCTGATTTTTTGATGTGACTCTGAAAGTAGAAATGAAAGTAGGAATTGATGTGGAGTTGATGGGAGCATAATTTGGCCAACATTCAAAATATTTTGAAATTATCTTTTGGTATCAAACTCATTTTGAAAAGAACGTGACTTTTTTTTACAATAAAATGACTTTTTTTTGCCAATACTGTTTTATACAATAATATGACTCATTTTGACTCAAAAATTACTCAATATCACACTAAAAATTACTTTGTGCTAATTCCCTTATCTCAATTAAAATGAGAGTAGGCTTAACAGGTTTGAGCATCTAAATAAAATTGGCCACTATTTTTAGCAGATCATGGAAAATAGATAATCGCATACAAAAAAAGATAAATCCCTCAAAAAAAATAAAGACTGCCCAAAAAATATAATCAAACGTACCACAAACCTTCCTTAAGCGATTTGATATTTTTCTTGAACGATTTAAAATTTTTGTATGGTGCTTTATATATTTCCCAATAAAATTGTTAATCATCATTACAATTCCAGTGCTCCATCGAAATTCAGGAACGATGATACTCTTGTTAGTAACGGATACTCTGTTAGTAACAAAGTGTGACAACACATTGTTACGATACTCAAATTGTACAAATGTTTGAAAACTTGTTGCTGATATAGAAACTCAGAAGCTACTACAAAGTAATTTTTAGTGTGATATTGAGTACTTTTTGAGGCAAAATGAGCCATTTTATTGGTTAAAAGAGTATTGTTAAAAAAAGTATTTTTATTTCCAAAATGAGTCACTTGATGAAAAAAGTAGCTTCACAGAATACTAAGATTGTCTAACACCCGTCGACGAGCTCGTTTCGCCCTGAATGGGGCTCATCAGGACGGTGCCTACCGAAGAAATGTGTAAAAATTTGTATTTCCTAACAAAATCAATAGAATCTCAGTCTGCCACACTTGTGGCTTTGGTCGGATTAAATTAAATCAAATTAAAAAATAACAAACTTTGTATGTAAGTGTTACTAATGTGATATAAAATAATTAATTCAAATCTAATTTATGTGAGTCACTTGATTTTAAAAATTAGACATTTATTGTCAAAAAAAGATTTTCCCGTCTGAAATTAGCTCTAAAAACTCAGAAAAAGCATCAAGTAAAACATCATTGAGGCTTGATGTGTGTAACTCTGTCCAGCACCACCGTTTCGATCGAACTTTCTCAATTGACAGCCAGTGACATTCGTCACATTTCCAGGGTCGGAAATAATTTTATGACCTTTAATGTGACCTCCACATGTCACTTTGTATATTGTCCTGTTCTACTGATTCGTTAAGTCACAAAAATTTAAAAAAAAATTAGAGTGATAAACACAAATATGGGGAACAATGTTGGCTTTTCCGTTTGATGAGAAATTCAAGTTTTCACAATGAAGAAAATTTAAAATTTCTAGAGCCGCGTCCCAAAAAATAGGAGGTCAGAGGCAGCAGACCTGCTGCTCATTTGTTGGAAAATTTGTGTGAAACATTAGTAGACGCTAATCTGAAAATCGCATGTCGATGAATTAATTTAATAAAATCTTCCAAAGCCACGTTATTCTGCTGTACTCTCATTCCGACTTGGACTTTGGGACACTCGGTTCAAAGCAGATGTTTAAATTGGATAATAGACAGAATTTAATCATCTGGTTGTTCTCATTTTATTCCGGATACTTTGTTATAGTGCTCTGGTAAAAACTTGTTAATTCCTAGAGTTGTCAACTCGATCACACATAAACTGTGAAATCGAATATCAAAATGACACGAAGCGAATCTACTCTATCTTTGCCACAAGCACAGTGATGGTGATATTAGAAACTACTATAACGATGATTAAAAGTGTCACCATCTTGACTACAAACATCCCACCAACACTAGCACCAATACTTCGCATTCCTTTGAGTTGTCTGGCAATGTCATCCAAGTATGTCCTCTTGGATTCGATCATGGTCAACCTCAAAAACTCTCTCGATTTGAAATGAGCCGTCCCAAAAGTTTTGACTACGCTCAAACTTATCCCTACACCCGCAGTCAAAATAAGAGGGAAAAACGATATGAGGAGTGGTGGGAAGAGGTGGGCCAATTTGATGAGGCCATAGATGCCATAAGATTGACAAAAGATAATTATACCAAAGATTCCTGGCCAGATAATGGACGAGAGACAATCGTTCGACAGGCCATTCAACAACTGGAGGCAGATGTAAAGCCTCAATTTCTCTTGAATCTGTATAGGTGGATGAGGGACCTTTGTCGATTTTCTCTTGTTCTTGGAAATGTCTAATCGGTCCAGCCAGAAGTTGAGAAAGTTGCAAAAAGAGAGAAGGAGCAGAACGTAGAAATGGGCGATTCCCGCCAGGACCGAGGAGCAGAACCATTCGACAAAAAACCAGATGTAGGACGTCCACACAGTTTTAAAGGACTCTGGTAAATGGTAGTAGAAATAGCGGGGACTGTTGGTGTTCCAGAGAAACATGGCCGCCATAATAGTTGGTGTGCAGCCGGCCGAGTAGATGAGTAAAATGAGGATAGCTTCACATCCATCCTTTTTGAGTGGATGTTGAGTCCGGAACAGCCGTTCTAAAATTTAAATTTAATTTTCATATTCTCACTTATTACAGCCAATTTAAACTATGAATTTTTTTTGAAAGTCAATCAGCTGCTTGTTCCACCTTTTCTCTACTTCAGATCATTTCATCTATGAGAATTTTTTGAGAAAGGGGCTACAAAATACTAGCGTGGGCTCAAAACCTGCCATGCTCATAAACCTGCTTTGAACCTTAAAGTTTATATTAACATTATGGGAAATATCTGATGGCGAAAATCCTTGAATAGCAAATTTTGCATCCACGAATACCGATTTGAAGTTTTTTGAATGTTTTTAAAGAAAGTACAATTACCAGACAAATCACGATTAAATTTCATGGTGCAGGAGACAAACTGGGACAGCTCTTGTAGCTTTTTGATTAGATTCCACTGGAACAAGGAGATGAGAAAAAAAATGTAGGAATACAACAAATCCATTGTTATACGGACAGCATCTTTTGAATCTTGTCCGTTGTACAAAGCCACCAGACAATTCGTGTTGTAAGCCAGTAGGCAGCACAAATATATCCATGGGATCAATCTAGTTGCTCCCTTTTTACTTATTCCGAGTTCTTGTCGTGCATTATTCCACTGGAAGGGAGGAATCATCGAGTAGAATATTGACATGCATTTCAAAGAGAATTTTTTGAACATTCTTGCAAAACTTCCCAGCCAAGATTCAACCTTGAAGGTTGGCTTTTGTACTTGTTTGAAATAATTCAAATATTTTGATAGGGAAAGGAAAACAGATCCGTGAAAGCTGAAATATTCTTGAGTAAAGTGTAGTGAGTTGTGATTTGTATCGGTGATTGGATTGGATTGAAAAGTGGATATTGAAGGATATGACGAAATTATATTTTTAATATGAGTTTTGCAAACATTAGGAATTGGCGTAGTTACTCCAGTTGACATTTATGACGACTATTGTCCTTAGAAACTCTGATTAACTGGATATGTTAGGAAATAATTGAGTTGTTTTTGGAGGAAATTCTCGTTCTGAACTATACAATAGCTGCAGTAGCCATGATTGAGTTATGTGGATTAATACAAAGACAATTATAGTGGATGTTGTGAAATGGAGAGTCAGCATATGAGGATGAAATAAGGTAAGAATTGAGTAAGTCAGGTCATGAAAAATTTCAAAATATATTTACTCGATGAACAAACCAATATCACAGACTGCAAGAATCGATCACATATAAGTTACAGTACAATCAATTTAGTGTGATTAAAATTATTTCTACGTTTTTGTAAGCGGCTCTAATTAGAGTCGCTTTGACAAAAGCCAAAAGTTTAAAGATATGACAAATGTGTCGATGGTTCGATCATTCATTTCTCGAGTTTGATGTATCCCCACTTATGCCATAAAAATGATTTTTAATCAATAAAGGGAGAAATTCTAGATTAGTTTGCTTTTGGTTTTAGTCAAATGTCGAAACATGCAACTGACATACAATTGATTTCACAAGTGGACATTACTACAAGTATCAGAAAATACGGTACAAAACTCTGGTACAAATCAAGTTGACAGATTTCCACTACAGTCCTTGTAAAACTGCTTGGCAACAATCTCAGACAAATCGTAGGCCCACATCTCATCATCTATACAAAAATAAATACGGCTACGATGTGTCCCGCTCCGGACTCATTAATTCTTGTAGAACATTCAATTTTCTACTTAAAATGTGCTGCAGCAGAAGCCAGATAGTCCTTTCTCTTTTCAGACTTTTGAAAAATTATCCAAAATGATGCGAGAAATGTCCTAAAAATTAGCTTGCAATAATCCATTATTAAATAACTACATATAGTTAATACTCATGGATTCCTATGAAACTTGGCAAAATGATTGTTCTCGACACTCTCAGCCAACCCGAGGAGTGACCAAACCGGTACGATGTAATCATGAAGGTGTTGTTGTTGCAAATAAAAAATTAACTTTTTTTGGCTGAGAAAAAACATTCTGAAATTAAATAGTTAAAAGTAGTGGACAAGCTTATACACGTATAAGTAATACACGTATTGGCTTATAGCCAAGCCAGTTTAGTGAAGGCGTTAGACTCCGGGTTCGTAACCTGGAGTACGACGATCGAATCTAGGCTGGGGCGGCTAATCGTGGTACGGTTCGGTGCGTCACTTTCGAGTGCAGTACGGTACTACGTTCCCTTCCAGACACTATGGCGATGGGTTGACGCCGTGATGGAAGAGACCATTTAGAGCCTCCGTCTCTAAATGACGAGTCCCGGCTGGGAGAACAGGCCTATGTGTACTGAAGCTGTATTGACTATAAAATTAACTTTAACTTTAACACGTTGACGAAAATTATGCTTAACCACAAAATTAGTTCCTTTTCAAAAATATGAAAGAGATGGGTTTGCGAGCATGTTCACACCTTTTTGCGAAAAAACTTAAACAATAAAGGCGTTTCAGCTTAGATTCCTATTTCATTTACAAATAAATGATCTACATCTACTTATGAAATATCTTTTTTGCAATTTAATTAGTTCAAAATTATAAGCATGTTCAAAAATAAAAGATGGAATAGACTCAATTTCCCTAACAGCTTCTAGAAATTAATTTATGGGTTCTATTTTTGGCTGTGGCCAAAAATAAATATTTGACATAAAAAAATAGGAACCCACAGCAAAAAATATATTTTCACAGGAGTGTTTTCGAATTCATCTAACATGCTCGCTGCGCTCACGAATTAAATAAAACGAATCGTGGTTCGCACTGAATATTGTTTTGCTGTGGAAATATTATTTTTGCTGTGTGTTCCTATTTTTTTGCTGTGACAATATTTTTTTCCCTTAATTTATTGGTGAAATGTAAATTTATTCGTACTTAGAAAATTAAAACGTTTTCCTTGGTCACTCCATTTAGTTGAAACCAATTACGACAGTCAACTCTTCTGAGGCTATCTAATTGAATCACAAGCAGGATATGTCAATAGTCACTTCAATTTGTCTGGAGATAGCACTTAATAATTTAGGACGAATTGACCTCAATCAAATTGCTTCATGTGATTATCTTCCCACAGAAATTACAACGCATCACACTTAATTCATTTTGACCTTTGCTCGGTTCTTCCATAACTCCTTAAGTTGATCAAATTTCAACCGGAATTCCATCTTGGTATTAAAATGAGTTTTGCGGGACATTTAGAAAGATTTACAAAAATATTTTGGCTTTTGGGTATTCTTCCAGTTGGTCCAAATCCATTTTCCCACCCGATTAAAAAATTGTCTATCTTTTACCACCACCCCGTAGGACTGTACTCGATTTTCTGCATCCTCCTTGACCTAATCCAACTCATCGATTACTTGGCTTCAAATTCAATCACAAGTTTGTCAGCATCCCCAAACCTGTCCCAACACATCCTTACCTATCTTGCTTGGTTCGTCCACTACATTACGGACATCGCCATACGAATCTCCGTTTTATTTTACAGTCACCAAATTTTAATTTTAATTAAAAATATCACTTCCTACTCCCAAAGATCTGTCAACTCATCCGAACTACCAAGGCAACCAATCAAAATCAAAGAAATTTTGGAAGATGACGCTCCCTTGCAAATATGCGTAATTTCAAAACTTCAAGCTGCGACCAGCACCAGTCAAACACCGCTAATAAAATGTAGAAAAATCTATTTAAACGCCACATTCCTGACTATTGTATTGTTATTTATCCAGCAAACATTCCAGATGCTCTTCTATTCGTTGTTTTATCGTCTATACGACATATGGGATACGACGCTACTGCCCAATGACAACGGCCCCTTCGAGTATGGAATACTGTACTTTACCCATAGTTGTATTTTTGTATCGATAGCTTTTACATTGGCTTTCGTCGTCCAGTTTGGGCTCTGTCTGATCGAAATGGTCGATAAAAGTTGTAGGAGTTTTTGCCATCTACTGCAAGTTGCGAGTCATCAGGAAGATGACGAGAAAATTAAAGAAATTATGGGTTTTGATGAGAGTCAGGGGGACAGGTTAGAGTTGTTGAGGGAAGCAAGATTGATTTTGGAAGAGTTTAAGGACGTCCAGAGTTGTGGTGCCATCTATAGAAAGATAGGAGGAACCTTTGCTCTGCTGTCCATCCTGAGAGACGGAGGTTATTTGGTTTCAATGACGAGCACAATGACGACGGACTATGCAAATCGTATTGGGTTCCTTGGACCTCTGACTAGAAGTATGGTCACCTTTACTTCTCTCGCTCTGGTAGCCAATTTTGGAAACTTTTATCACGCCAAGGTGAGAAAATCTCGATTGATTAAAATGCACAATTGCAATTGCAATGAATTGTGGAGTTGATTTTGATTGTAGACGAAGGAGAGTCTGAAGTTGGTGAGGGATTCGATCATCGATGGGAGGATTGTGGCTGCTTCTAGGGGCGACAAGAATATCCAGGTACAGATGTGGACAACCTTTTTTGAAAATTGGGCACCAATTCGGTGGATTCAGGAGATTGTGAAGAACAATCGGGGTTGGTTGTGCCAGTTTGATAATTTCGTGGATACATTTTAAAACTTTCAGGAGAATGTGAAAGTGCTGGAGGAACTCGGGAAGTGGATGGTCGAGAGTGAGTTTAGTCTGAATGCGATGAATTACTTTCCCATCAACCACACGGTTATTCCATTGGTCAGTCTCGTTTTATATTTTTAATAACCATCATTTACAAGAATCTGACCACTAAAATTCAAGTATGGAGTGACGAGGTCATTCGAAACTAATTGAAAAAAGTTTTGTTTTCTGGAAAGGTGTTGGGGACAATTATTACAATCTCTATCTTCATATTTCAACTAGCCGCCTCTGAGAAATAACTCTGTTTTCACAAGCAGCAATTGCCAATTGCTCTTTCAATTGCTCTAGGAACTAAATTATGTTAGGAAAAATAAAAAAACACGGATTTTACAAATTCCAGTTGAAGAATTACAACTTTTGCTGCCGCCAAAATAAGTTGCTTATTCTAATTGTTGGAAATGTGTAAGTATTTTTTTTGTATTGTAGAAGTGCTAACATTTACATGTTTACTCAATATGTTTACAATGAGTTGATGAACTGCATACATATTTCATATTTATGTAGACGAAATTAACATGTAAATAAATATACTAAATTTGTTGTCACACCACATGCATGCTTTACAATAATTGGTTTACTTTGTAGTCTTGATTCCGAAGTTTCCTTCTGAGTTGTTGAGTTTGGAACACTTAATTGGTCACTGACAGATCTCGTGGTTCTTAATCCGTACCTAAATATTTTTTCCATGTCTATAATATGGCAGGTGCCGTAAAAACACCCTGAAGGTGTTAATCTGACTCTCTAAAAGTGGGCCAGCTTTTTTACTTGTATCATTAAAAATATGAATGATAACTAAAATGTAGCAGGCTCATTAACACTCATAGTGCTCTTGATTTCCTTCTAAAATATCAACTGACATTTTATCTTGAAAATTTATTTAGCAACGTCCAAAATTTCCACATAATTTTTTTATTGAATTGAATTAACTCCATTTTGCTACATCAGTTAATGCCCGAGACTCTACTACGAGAAAGGAATCCACTTTGTTCTGAATGAATGGACACTTCATCAACTCTTCCACTTTGCCACTAGCAACAAATTTCAGGTCAGGTTTGCTTCTTGGTTGTGGTGCTGAGCTGATTGGTGTAGAAAATTAATGAATTAATTTGATTACCTGATTTCAATTTGCAATTGCACTTCTTAAACTAATAGAAATATCAGCTACGTATATGTAATGCCAAATTCTAGTATTGGATTCTCAATCGATTTATGTAATTCAATTAAGAAAATTATGCGAATAATCCAACGATGTGTAAATGTCAATTAGTATTTTTTATCTGTTCACCACTTCACACTGTCAAAACTTGACATTTAATCGCATCGATGCTTTTCAACATTTACATTTCCGCCTTAATCGTCGTACCTTGGCGTTCATCTCAAATCCTCTCTATTTCTCATTCTACCTCAGCTCAACGAATCTTGTTTTGTTACAAAATCATCACTCAGAAGTATCCGCAAAATGGAAATTCCATTAAAATGGTTCATATTCCTTTCCTGGGCTGGTGGTCTCATTCCAATATCTTTTCAGCATCTGCGTTCCACTTTCACAACGAATGAAAAATCTGAATTAAGTCCAACACCAGTTCTTTCTGTTTGTTCAAAGAATGGAATTTGTGTGAAAATGTACAGCACCATCTGTCTACTCCATCAGATTGTTCATGTTCTTGATTACTTGCTCAGCAATCCCCCCTCCATTTTATCTTTCGGATCCCCATTACTCTCTCGTCACATCTCCACGTTCACGTTTTGGATTTCTTACTTCTGCCTCGACGATGCTATTCGGCTTGTTGCCATTTGGAAAGCACCAGAGTTGACGAATCTTGCCCAAAATATTTTGAATTTAAAAATACCGCTCTCACTTTCACCATCAAAATCAAGGTCAAAAGTTTCCTCAATTTTAACTCCATGTGGTGATCAACCGTTTGGAATTTCTGATACTTCAAGTATGTTTTTCAAGTTCAATCTGATTCGCGATCAAAATGGAGGTCAAGAATTTCGTCATAAATATTTGGCAATCTTGATTGGCATTTGGATTTTGGAATTTTTTTACAGCATTTATGAATTTTACGTTCACTATTTCGTTGATAATCTCGTAATTGAATTGAGAACTACAATCTTGCCAAATGACCACAACAATTTGGAAGCTGGATTGTTCATGTTGCTTCTCTGCTTCCGTTTTTGTTCAACCATCTTTCCACTAGGAATTATCATTCTTTTTGGACTGAATCTTATGGAAATACATGAAATAATTTCTACAGAAATAATTAACGTCCTTCTTCATCAAACTGTGAATTGTTTCAATGAGGCACAGAAACAAACCAACCACCAGATGGTGGTCCAAGATGTGGATGTGGATCTCACTGAGATGAAGGCTGTAAATTGTAAAAGTTCTCATCAGAATAAATCAGAATCGAAAATTGATGGACCATCAAGATCAAACTGGATTAAGCAAATTTATGACAAGTTTATGAGAACAAAAATATCGTTTGAAATTTATCAAGAAATGTGTGGGTTGTATGGATTCATATTGATCGTAAAATCAACTGGTGGAGTCATCGCAGCTTTTGGTACAATTTTGATGGGTGATGATGTGACTGTAGATGCCATCTTGTTCGGAATTTT
>JAQHQX010000203.1:0-16362 GCA_034694425.1 Arrhopalites sp. Gr-Col-00791
TTTGTTTGCCACTAATTTTGTGGACAAAAAAATTAAAAATTGTTTGCCAAAATCCAAATTTTGTTTGCCATGAAAATAATATCCCATTAATGAAAAATCCCATTTTCGAATAAAACCATTCAAAATATTGGTAAGAAAGTTACATTTTATTTGTAAATTTTAATCTTACCGTTTACAAAATTTTTAATGGAAAATGGTAGGTGGTGTTACTTGCGAATACTTTAACAGTTAAATTTCATTTTTATATTTTCCCTCAGTCTGTACTTTGTACTGTGACTTTTGTTGAAAGTCAGTTTTATCAAAAGAAAGTTGAGCGACAATTGGCCCAGCGATGCTATGACCGTATGACGAGTCAGACAATATGATTATAAACACTATGACGACGACAATATGACGACTGCGATTTGAAATCAATTGAAATTTTTATAAGGTATGTAAAGAAATATCGTCCAACTCGTCATAATGTCGTAGTCGTTTTTGAAACCCTGGTGGCCACTCGTGACCTTCTTGAACTGAACTTGCATTTGGATTTAGATTTGAATTGATATTTGATCCAGCTGAATTTCTCATTTGGTAGTTGATCCACAAGGCAATTATGACGGCAATAAAACAAAAAGTTGTGTCAGAGCCGATGGCCGAATAGTAAAAGTGGAACTGCCAATTCCATTCTAATTCATTTCGAACTCGTTGGATATTGTCCGTAGAGCCAAAGTGTAAGGTCAATCCACACATAATGGTTTGAAATATGAAGCAGCATGCAAACATCATCCAACTTAGAGTGGGACGAGGTGACTGAAACCATCAGATTCAAACAAAATCAAAACCACTTCCAGAACAGAAGGGCATGTACACAAGTAGGAAATTTAAATCCATCTCCATGACAATTGATTCTTCTAATAGTTTCTAATAGTATCAAAAGGGGGGCTCAACAAGAGGGATACCCTGCCATGTTATAAAAAGATTTATAAAGTTTTACAATTAAACCCCTTACAAATCTTTCAATTAGAATTCTAATCAAATGCAACAGCCAGACCAACAAAATGTTCAACATGTTCATTTTAACCAATTTTAAATACAAAATTCAGCTGCCAAAAGGTACCAGTTTGTAAAGGACATCGCACTCATTAGACAATCAGCAAAGTGCCCATACCAACCTTGTTCAGGGAGGTTTAAGGAAGCTCTGTATCGAATTTGAGCTCATTCGAACAGAAAGTGTATAATTCATATATAATTAGTTCGATGTCCTTTCTGAACAAGTGAAAATCTCAATTTTCCATTTGATTTTTGGCATGTAGTTCTTTAACTCAATATTTCCAATTTCCAAATCGCTAAAAACAATTTTTTTTTCAACAATTTGGTTCCAATGCAGCAAATACACATTATTTTCATAAAAAAACAAAAAATACTTTGGAAAGGCTCTTTTAATTCAAATGAGCACCGTGTGAGGTGTTTAATGTGACCTGGTGGATTTATTTTCCAAGATAAAGAGCTGCTACTTGAAAATCAAGTGAGATGGATCCCTGGGAAGAAAATATAGAAAAATGAGGGAGGCTGTCGACAGTTTTTGATAACATTGAGGGTACCCTTTTGTTGAATCCTTCCTTTGAATTTTATCACCTGTGAAATGCCGGGGCAGCAGCAGGACACCAGACCCTGCAATTAAATGACATTTTACAATTACACTTTGTCATATTTTTCATTTCTTTTTAATCCAAATCAAAATATTGATTAAACAAATCTCAAATTAGTAAATTGAATTACATTCCTGTTGATGGAGATGAGCCGCACGAACATTTGAATAAAGCTGGCAACGGCTGTTACGGCAACCAATACAGCTTCCACTGTGACGGAATCACATAATTCTTCGAATTCGAATGAGCTCGTATTATTACTCGTACTCGTGCGATTTTCACTGCATTCAAGAAGGATTGGATTGCTGACTATCCAAGTGAACCCAGAGGTCATCACTAGGAAAACCAATATCTATTCAATTCAAATGGGTTAATATTTTGTGGCATTAAGTATATCCATGTTGACAGTAAATTTTTCAGCACTAAAAATATTCCTTGTGGCACTAAAAATACTCACTTTGGCACTAAATGCTTAATCACTAATAGTAGCGAGCGTAGTAAGCAGTTAGACTATACTCGAAAATATTAACGTTTTTAGTGCCACAAGAAATATTTGTAGTGCTACAGGGAATATTTTTAGCGCCAAATGGAGTTAAAAAATAGTGCCACTGTGATTGAAAATAGTGCCGCGAAAAATATCACCCAATTTAAATGTCAGGTAGATTTTTTTAGTTGACCTTTTTGGTGTGTTTTGAAAAAATGGGAAATTATTTTTAAATGGAATGATTTTTTCCCCGGTAGATTCCATTTTTCACCCGATAGAAATTCCCACCCCCGATAAACTTAATTTTTTCTCTCGATAGAATTCTTAATTTTATGAAATTAATTCAGATTAAATTAACAAACGAACGAATTAGTTTTATCAAAGTTTTATGACGTAGATGTCATGTCCATAGTTATAAAGTCTTTTGTTATACCTTTTGTATACTGGGAATTTTGTTATAAAACAATAGTTATACAGGTCCATTGTTATACTGTACCAAAGTAATCAAGGTAAATTGTTATAAATTTAAATTGTTATAAAATAAGTTGTTATAATTTCGTTTTTATATACATTACAAAGAGAGTATTGAAAATATTTTTGAAATTCTGACATATTCGTTTTATTCATTTGCTAATCCTCTCTGCCCAGAACCTTTTGTTTATTTCGAGCAAATGGGTTGACCGTTTTGAAGCTCAAACGATTATCCATTAGATTTGAACGGTCCAGTCCTAATTTACAGAAGTGAGGTTCGACATTCAAATATTAAAATTTGTTAATAGAAGTTGTCCAATTTTTTCAATTAATTGTAATTCGTCATTACCATGTCAAAGAAAGGTCTTCAGAGTCCGTTGAAGCAATTTTAATTCGATTCCCGAAAAGTTCAACATGACAAAGTTCATCAAAGGGATATATCCACTTTGGTGCTAGTTGTAATTGCTTTCGGAGTTTTCTAACCGCTCGCTTCGCTCGCGGGTTCAATCGAACAAATCTTCATTGACATAATCCGTCAATAAAACCAAACCAAGCATGTCTTGAACTTTCCGTGTTGAAAAACTCACTTATGCCAATATCAAAATACCCAATATTTCTTTAAATTTAATGTATAACATTCGACCCTGTATAACAGGATGTCGTATAACAAATAACTCTGTATAATAAATTACAGTATAACAAAAGACTTTATAACTCTGGACATGGCACGGAAAATTCCTATATGTGGAATTCTTTCTGGAGGAAAAAATAAATTTATCAGTAGAAAAAAAAGCAATGTTATCGGGGGAAAATAATCTATCGGGAAAAATTACAGCCTTTTAAAATCTCATTGGATTTAATTCGACCACCAAATGACACCCTGATACCCCCACTATAAAACAGATCCTAATTTCACGAAAGTGAACCTCGAGCTTAATGGATGAACTTAATTACAAATTTTTTTCCAGTTTAATAGAAGTTTATTGGATCTAAAGGAGTTTTGGACTTTAGTGAGGACATGGATTAAGTTAATTGTAAATTAAATTAAAAATTATGATAAAATATTGAGACTTACCACAGACAGGCTAGCAGTCACACGATTTAAAATGGTATATGCCATTTTTCCTGGTTTATTAAAATGGGTGTATGATTTTAAGCAACTTTTAAGTATAATTTGAAATGTAAATTGAGCTGGTAATAACTGGGAGTAGCAATTAAAATCGATTATGTTGAGTTTAATTTAAATTCACTTAACAAAATTAATAAATACAATTAATAATTGTGGCTAATTACTTTGTCATGTTCAGTTAATTTAAATTTGGTTCCAGTCGAAAATATTTTTGATTGCGATAAAATCGAGATGCGAAAATGAAAAAAACTTTGTGAATTTATTCAAGTGGATTTTTAATCGATCAGAATTGAACAATGACCTGATTGATGTTTTTTGTAGATAAAAGTTGTTGTCGTCATAAATTATCTGGTAACGTCTATTGTGCACAAATCAAGATAATTTCATTTTCATTTTAAATCAAGTCAATCAGGATGTTTTGATGCCAACTCTAATTGTTTGTTTATTTTTAATTGAAGTTTTATATTTTTAATTGATCAAGTGCGCGAAATTATATTTTACAGTATCAAATAAATACACTACCGCGGAAAATCGCCCCGCATGAAAATAATCGCTCGCAAAGACAAAATAATACGGAACGGCGACAAATTAATACACACCGCTGCAAATCACAGCCTCACCTAACAGAACATGGCGGAAATACTGACTTATTGTGTGGAACAGTGCTGACATCTAGCGGATTTTTATGTCGAAAGTTTATTTCGTAAATTGAAATTT
The DNA here is from genome assembly GCA_034694425.1 of Arrhopalites sp. Gr-Col-00791. Lineage (NCBI taxonomy): Eukaryota > Metazoa > Arthropoda > Collembola > Symphypleona > Arrhopalitidae > Arrhopalites > Arrhopalites sp. Gr-Col-00791. The sequence continues at coordinate 4,433 of JAQHQX010000203.1, forward strand.
TTATTAGTTATCTAGAGATATATTGTCCAACTCGTGATAATGTCGTAGTCGTTTTTCGAACCCTGGTGGCCACTCATGACCTTCTTGAACTGAACTTGCATTTGGATTTGAATTGATATTTGATCCAGCTGAATTTCTCATTTGGTAGTTGATTCACAAGGCAATTATGACCAAAACAAAACAAAGAATTGCGTCAGAGCCGATGGCCGAGTAGAACAGGAGGAACGGCCAATTCCAATCAAATTCATTTCGGAGTTGTTGGATACTGTCCGTAGAGCCAAAGTGTAAGGTCAATCCAGACATGATGGTTTGAAGTATAAAGAAGAATACAAATATTTTCCAACTTGAACTGGGGCGATACGACTGAAATCATAGGATTCAAACAAAATCAAAACCACTTTCAGAACAGAAGAGCATGTACACAGGTAGGAAATTTAAATCCACCTCCATGACAATTGATTCTTCTAATAGTTTTTAATAGTATTAAAAGGGGAGTTCAACAAGGGGAATACCGTGCCATGCGACGCATGGCCATGTTATAAAAAGATTTATAAAGTTTTACAATTAAACCCCTTACAAATCTTTCAATTAGAATTCTAATCAAATGCAACAGCCAGACCCACAAAATGTTCAAAATCTTCATTTTAACCAATTTTAAATACAAAATTCAGCTGCCGAAAGGTGCCAGTTTGTAAAGGACATCGCACACATTATATATGAATTACACTTTCTGCTGGAATGTGGTAAAGTACATCCCGACATACCGGCCAGCCCACATCCCGAGATGCTCCGCCCACATCCCAACATCCCGGGATGTACTTTACCACATCCCCTTTCTGTTCGAATGAGCTCAAATTCGATACAGAGCTTCCTTAAACCTCCCTGAACAAGGTTTGCACCAGGGCATTTGTCGATGCCGATTGAGTTTTACAATTTGATCATAAAGTCAATGTGTTTACATAGAAAAGATTTTAAATGAAAATCAATCGGCGCGCCGATTGATTTTCATTTAAAATGCTAAACTTGGACGCCGCGGCGTCCAAGTTTAGCATTTCCAATTTAATGGAGGGACAACTTTGATGACCTCTGGAGGTCAAATTGGACAATCACCAGAAAAATGTCCATGCAAACCTTGTTCACGAAGGTCCAAGGAAGCTCTGAACCGAATTTGAGCTTACTCGAACTGAAAGTGTAATTCCTATGTACAATATAATGAGTGCGATGTCCTTTCTGAACAAGTAAAAATCCCAATTTTCCATTTGATATGTGACACGTGCGTCTTTAACTCACAATTTCCAAATCGCTAAAAACAGATTTTCGTCAACAATTTGGTTCCAATGCAGCAAATACACATTATTTTCTTAAAAAACAAAACAAAAAATACTTCGGAAAGGCTCTTTTAATTCAAATGATCACCGTGTGAGGTATTTAATGTGACCTGGTGGATTGTTTTTCCAAGATACAGAAGATAAAGAGCTACTATTTGGGAATGAAGTGAGATGGATCTCTGAACAAAATATAAAAAAATGAGGAAGGCTGTCGACAGTTTTTTATAACATTGAGAATACCCCTTTTGTTGAATTTTTCCTTTGAATTCTCTGACCTGTGAAACGTCGGTGTGGCAGCACGCACAACCCTGCAATAAAATGACATTTTATAATTACACTTGGTCATATTCTTTGTTTGTTTTTAATCCAAATCAAAATTTTGATTAGACAAATCTAAATTAAATAAATTGAATTACATTATTGTTGCAAAAGACTAATGCGGCTCGCAAGCAGATTTGAATAAAGCTTAAAATGGCTGTTACACCAACCAACATAGCTTCCAGTATGGCGGAATCACAAAATTCTTCGAATTCGAATGAGCTCGTTTGATTACTCGTATTAGTACGATTTTGATTGCATTCATTGAGTAGTGGATTGGTGCCTATGAAAATGAACCCAGAGATCATCACTAGGACCACCAATATCTATTCAATTCAAATTTCAAGTAAATTACTTTTAGCTCATCTTTTTGTTTTTACTTTGAAAAAATGGGAAATCATTTCAAAATGGAATAATTTGGTGACCGGAGTTTTCCACAACGGAAGATTCCACACACCCTTGGTTTCGTTTTATTAACTGATTATGTTAATGACACTTTGTTTGATTGAAGTCGCGAGCGAAGCGAGCTGTTAGATAAATCAGAAAGCACTCTCATCGAGGCCGCCCGGAGTCAGTGTGTCATCTTCCGGTGTGGAACTTTTCAGTGTAGAAAACTTCCATGTGGAATTCTATCGGGAGAAAAAAAGGAATTTATCGGGAAAAAAAAAACATTATTTTTAGCGGGTGTACAAAATAATTTTATCGGGGAAAAAAATCTAGCGGTAAAAAAATACAGCCTTTTAAAATTTCATTTGATTTAATTCGACCCAAATGACACCCTGATACGACATTATAAAACAGATCCTAATTTCACGAAAGTGAACCTCCTGCTTAATGGATGAACTTAATTACAAATTTTTTTTCCAGTTTAATAAACTTTAATTGGATTTAAAGGAGTTTTGGACTTTAGTGAGGACATGGATTAAGTTAATTGTAAATTAAATTAAAAATTATGATAAAATATTGAGACTTACCACAGATAGGCTACCAATCACACGAAATAAAACGTTGTATAACATTTTCGCTGGTTAATTAAAATGGGGGCTTGATTTTAAGAAACTTTTAAATTAAAAGTTTTAATTATAACTTGAAATATAAACTGAGTTTTAGCTGATAATTACTCAAGGCCTAGCTACGTAGTAGACTGGAAGTAGCAATTAAAATAAATTATATTGAGTTTAATTTAAATTCACTTAACACAATTAATAAATTCAATTAGTAATTGTGGCTAATTCCTTTGTTATTTTCAGTTATTTTTATGTAATTTGGTTTCAATCGAAAATATTTTTCGATTTTGATAGAATCCAGATGTGAAGATGAAAATGTTTGTGGATTTATTTAAATGGATTTCGAATCAATCAGGATTGACGAATGACGTGATGGATGTTTTTTGTAGATAAAAGTTGTGGTCGTCATAAATTATCTGGTGACGTCTCGCTATTGTGCATAAATCAAGATAATTTTTACATGTCAAGTCAATCAGAATGTTTTGATGCCAACTCTAATTGTTTGTTTATTGTTAATTGAAGTTTTTTTTTTCATTGATCACGTGCCCAAATTTCCCACAGGAAGAATGACATAATTTTCCAAGATGATGAATGAAACAAAAATAATGACATAAAAGTCTCCTCATTTAGCCGCCCAAGTTAGAAAGTGAACAAACGAAATTTAATTATTTAAAATTAAATATAGAATCAATTCCTAATGAATTTCTATTTACACTAGCTGGAAATCTGTTCAAATTCAAACAATGAAATAAAATTCTAAATTTGCAAAATTTATAATTTCAAAATCAGTTAACATTTCAAGAGTGGAATATGAGGAAGTCGATGTCGAACATTCAGATGAAGGGCCATTTGGGTCACTCGAACAGTCCTGAATTGACAATCCCCAACATTGCACCTAAATACTTGCATCTGCTTCTTGATGACCCCCTCGATCTTGTCCTTGACCTGCCTGTCTCGTTTTGACCCCCCATCTTGAAACAGACGTCCATCTGATTTTGACATGAGTTTTGGAGTGGAACTACTTCTCTCATTCAATTGAGAATCCCTTGAAGAAGCCACTCGGTGACGTCGTCGGTTCCATCCCTTTTGAATGAGATGAGCCTTGGACTTGTTGTGTCTGTCAAAATTGAATTTTGTTTTAAATTTTTTCTTACAATCCAGACATTCTAAATTTCCTCTTCTCTGATGGACCGGTTGATGTTGCTTCAAGTTGTAGCTTGAATGGCTCACATAATCACAATTGGGCTCTTCACATTTAAAGGTATTTCCTTTCTTGTGGATGTGGATGTGATCTGTGAGAGTGGACTCACTTTTCGACTCAAAGGAACAAAAAGAGCATTTGAAGAATCTGTTTTGCTCTTGATGAAAAGTCAAATGTTTTCTCAACGAACTCTTTTCTTTGGATCTGTATGGGCAAAAGGGGCAAGAAAATTGTTCATCTTTCATCTTATCATGGAATTTTTTCTCTTTGGTGTGGACTTTCTGATGACTTGTGAGCAACATCCTTGTTCTAGCAGAATAGTTGCAATTATCATGACGACATTTGTATGGTTTCTCTCCTGTGTGAATCCGAAGGTGGATTTCGAGTTCTAGATAACGGTTCCCTCGGAAAGAACACATTGGGCAGCCGAAAGGCTTTTTCTCCCCATGGGATTTGATGGTGTGTCTTCGGAGGAATTTGACCTTTATCGTTTGGAAGGAGCAGATGGAACAGGCAAACTTTTTCCTTTTCCTTTTCAGCCTTTTGTGTCTCTCCAGTTTGGATTTATTCTCAAATTTTTTGGAGCAGCTTAAACATTTGTATATTTTTTCAGGGTGGTGGACAATGTTGTCGTGATTCAGGTGCCATTTTTTTCCCAAAGTTTTGCAGAGTGGACAGTTTACTCTTTTCCCTTTGGTATGGGTCAATGGGGTAGCTTGAGCTGAATTTTGAGCGGTAGATTCAAAATCGGTGTCAGTCTCGATTTTCAGACAAATCTGGCTATTCTTGAATGTTCTTTGGGTCTCTGATGGGAGTGGAATTTCTGGATTCGGCGCCATCTGATATTTCTGGGAATTTCAAATTAATCAAATTGTAAAAATTTTTATTGGAGTTGAACCATTAAGAATTTTTAATGAATTTGCAAACCCACTCTTAGCTTAAGAGATAAATGGTAAATTAATTAAACTTTTAGACTTTGAAATAAAGTGAATTGATTAAAGAAATTCTACTTTATTTTAAAATTATTTTGGTAATTCAATTGAAAAAAAAAAGAATTAAATTAATGAATTAATTTTCTGTTATTTTAAAAACGAAAACTGTAATATTTTCTTACTGTCAAAATTCTCTTTGCGGAACGAACGAGAAATTTATAAATGGAAATTAAAAATTCAATTTATGACTTCACAATTTTTCCTCACACGGAAAATCCAGTTTGAAATAAAGTTGATGAATCATAATTTGTAGGAGGAGGAAAATTGTCGTTGTCACTTTTTACTCAAGTTTTAAAAATTAAAATTCAGCAGGATTTTAAGAAGTATCAAAATTTTTGTAATTTGAATTGAGAATTTTTTTCAAGACAAATCGTGAAACTGAATGTAGAAATTATGACTTGGAGTTGGGACTGGATTTGGACTTAGAAAAGAGGGACGATCTAATTCCAGCTTCTTAATTCCAAGAAGGGTCACTCACATGAAACAAATGGCTGCGCCTATTTTTAGTGGACCCTTCCGAGTTCAGGCAAAAAGATTAAGGTCCGTCCCTTTTACACTATATTTTCCTTGAACTTAGAACGACAAGCTTAATACAATTTCACTTTAAATTATAATTGACTGCCTTGAGCAAGTTCACGAAACGTAATTATAATTATTTAGAACTTTGAGGGGGGAGGTCCTTGTTAAGTGTCGAAGGATTCTCGGGAATTTGCAACAAAACTAATTTCATTAAAACTGCTGAGGTTAGATGATCATGCAAAGTGGTGTAGAGGATGAGGGAGTGGGTGGTTTTGAATGGACGACCATCTCCAACATTCCCAATATCCAATTGTGGCTCATGGAGCACAAAGAGGAAACAGAGACGATCATCACCCAACACTTTATTTAATTTTATGATGGCCCTTCGGTCTGTCAATTTGATTCCATCGTTTGAATTTCCATCTGCTTCAATTGTGATTATCAAGAAGACAAAAAATACAATCACTTTATTCATCATTTGTAAGTCTGTGTCTTCGAGGTGCTTTGAATTGTGCTCAGACAAATTAATACAACAAAATATTCGTGACAAACTGAAAAAACAAGTTATTAATAAGAACTTACAATTGAAACTCCTGTTGAAATTAGCTCGTTTTGTTTGCAATTATTTTTATTTGTACTTTGTACATGTATTTGCTTTCAAATGTATTGGGATTTAGTATGGCAGAGTAATTATTTTTAGTCCCAAAAAATAGTGCAAAATACTTATTTTTAGTGCCGCAAAAATTACCACCCCTTTTAATTCTTCTCATAAAAATTAACATACAAAATTGGTGTGGGCAAATGAAAACAAGTTTTGAATAAGCATTTTCAGTTGTGTTGTCAACTGAAACTGTGTGTCGTTAAGTTTGTTACGTGCCAAAAATGTTTCTTTGCACCTATTGCCAACTTATTTCCAAATTGGTTGGTGGAATTTCGCTGACATCAAGTCAAATGTGCTTGTCACTTGTGTGAGTAGCCGAGTGAGATTTTTAGAGGTTTTTAAAATTTGTAAACGTGAAATCAGTTGAGTAGAAAGTTCTTTTTCCGAAGTTGAGAGATGGAGATGGATGAAATTGAGGTTTGTGAATGATGGAGCTCCAGTATTTCTTTATTGGATTCCAGTGTCGATTGTTTCCTTCTCTCCTTCAACTAGTGGGATCGATAGAGACGAAGGCCAACCACAAAGACAAAAGGACAAAAGGATTTTCTAAATACTCAAGTCCACTTGTGAACTACCGATTGGTTGTGCTAAAACTTTTCACTTTAACTGATTGTTCAGGGAAATATTAATGTTGGGTGGTGATTTCGTGGAACACGATTCAATTGGACTGGAAAATTCAAAGGAACTTACGAGATGACAAATTCCTGCCACGAATTGTGTGCACAAAAATACCACAAGTCAAACTTCATTTTAATATCTCCTTACTAGAACCACCTTCTACTTCATTTGTTCTCATTTTCTTTCAGAAGAGGTCTCATGGGAACAAAAAGTCTGTCTATCAATTAGGTTTGTGACTCTTCATGAATTCTGTTGGCTTCCATTTCTCATTTTGCAAGTCAAGTATTTACAGGGTCACTCATTTCCATTTCCATTCTAAAATCTTAAGGAGTTGCCTGTGAATGTTTGAAGGATACTCATCATCTTTATCCTGTGAGTGTATTTTCTGGTTCTTGGTCAAAACTCGTCAAGAAGATTTGAAAAAGTGTTGGTGGGAAAAAATGTTTAAGAAAAATCAAAATTTTAGCATGGAAGAGATGGGGTGAGAAGGCGTAGACAAAGGAGGGCTACCGCAACAGAGGGTACTTCCCCTTAGGTTTTTCCCATCAAGAAATTCCAGGCTTCTGGTAATTTATACTTCGCACATGCACACTTTCGGTTACCTTGGTGATAACTCATTTGAAACAAGTAGCGAGCGAAGCGAGCTAGGTTAGAGAATTTACGAAACACTTACGGCTCGCCCCAGGATGCCTTTGGAAGTGTAAACATGCGAAGTGTACACGTGCGAAGTGTGCGAAGTGTAGATTACCAGATCCCAAATTCCACAAGTTTGATGAAAACATTTTATGAAAAAAGAATTATGCACCCAAGATGGACTCTTCTCTCCCTGAATATTTACTCAACCCAAAAGTAGAAAATTTCTGGTTGTAGGGTTCTCAATTTTAGTCATACCAATTTAACGTTGATTACAGATTGTATTTCAAGCAGTTCAACTCAAATGTCTTATTTAGCTGATTGTTCAGGGAATTTTAATGATAGTCCTCGAGTGAAACATGATTCCAATCAATTGCATTAAGTAACTTATAAAATGACACAAGTCAAGTTTAAACGACGTCGATAGAACCAACTTGTTACTCTATTTGTGTTCCTTCCTGTTTGTACATCTGAGCAGAATGTCAAATCAAATAGTTTCCCGAGTCATTATAAATTCTGTTGGATTTCATTTGTAGATTGAACTGAGGTGTAAGTAAAACAAAACATTCATTTGCAATAGAACTCCAGATGATAATAAAGTCAATTAATTGTGTAGCTTTAATAATTAAGATGATGGAATCGTGTCTTCATTTTTATTTACAGTCTTTTATTTAATTAAAATTTTTTTGCATGAACCAAAAAATTATGAGCCACCATTCCTTGTTCAACTAGGGGCCAGTAGCATGATCAAATTGACAATAGGAGCTAAATATTACAATCAAAATGTATGATTTAAACTGATTACAGATAGAAAGTTTGATAATTAAATACAATTGTTGCAGTTGGGTAGGTTTAATTTGGAGAGGACGAGTGGGCGTTGATGGATATTGACATGAATGGCCAGTTTTTTTCGAATCGAAAATTTCGATCCAAGTGACGGAAATGCTGCACTTTTACATGTCCTTTTTAGTCAGTCATCTTTGGCCTTGAGGTGGAGTCATTAGGATTCCCATGTTGCTTCAAATGTTTCTTTAAGTTGGATTTGAAGGTTGTAGAGTAGGGACATTGAAGGCACTTCCAAGGTCTTTCTCCCCTATGAGCTCTCTCATGAATTTTGAGTGTTGAAGATGCAGCAGCTGAATATTCACATCCGCCGAATGGACATTTGTAGGGTTTTTCTTTCGTGTGGGTCCTCATGTGGCGATTCAGATCGCTACTAGTGACTCCAGAATAGTCACAAAATTCACACTTGAATTTTTTCTCTTTCGTGTGACGATAGGCAATATGTTCCTTTAAGTCTTTGAATGTGGTTGTTTTGTGTGGGCAGTGGGGACAAGGGAATGGCTTCTTCCCAGTGTGGGTCCTCAAGTGACTTTGCATGCTTCCTGCTTGAATGGATTTGTAGGGGCAATAAGGGCATTTGTATTTCTTGGCCTTATCCCTCTCCTCCCCATCCAAATGCACCTTCAAATGAGAATTCAATTCCATTTTTGTTTTGGCTGCATAATGACACTCCCCACATTTAAATGGACGATCATCAGAATGAATATGAGTCATGTGACTTCGTAAACTACTATTTTGGATGGTTGTGTAAGGGCATTGGGGGCAAGCGAAAGGTTTCTCGTTCCTATGAATCATCCTGTGGTTATTCAGATGGTATTTTCTGATAAACTTTTCGTTGCATTCAGAACACTGGAATTTCTTTTCTCGAGTGTGGACCACCTCATGTACTTTTAAATATTCATTTGATCTGAATGACTTTTGGCATTGGGGATGGAGACACTTGAAGGGCCTCTCGCCCGTGTGGATTCTGATGTGGACATGTAAGTAGAACTTGGTTTTCAATTCATGTGGACAGAAGGGACAGAGGATCATTTCTGATTTGTCCAAGTGGATTTTCTGCTGTAACTACCAAGCCTTGACATGAATGTAAAATTGTAGGAATAAAATTAAGAAAGAAACAATGGAAATGATATCACAAATGAGATTGTAAACTGCTAGATGATTCATCAATTTATTTTCCTCTTTTATAGAATCTTAAAGTAAATTAAATCCTATTTTAAAATCACCTCTGAATCAATGGGAAAACCTTCAACTGGACTTCGAATTGAACACAATTAAGTGGTTGCTTCAATTTGGTTTTGCTGTTTATAATTTATTGCTCAGAATAAATAATTAACAATCAAGTTTATGAAATTCTATTTCAATGGAAAATATCCAAGGAGTGAATGGCCATTTGGTTTGTTGTTGGTGGAGTCTATGAGATTCTAAGATTTGTTTCTAAGGTTTTGTCTTGACCTGGACTTTATAAGAAGATTCAAAATGGACGTCGTGGACCTTTTTCTTAGTTTGATGTGCATTCTAAGGGTCTTCCTGGAAATCTTCCACTCACTAGAAAGGATACAATAGGAGGTATATGACAATTTGGATGCCTCAAGGGGGTTAGCAGTAATGTTAAAATAAACAACTTGAGTAGTTTTGTCCCCTTGAAACACAAGGTCTTGAACTATTCAAGTTCCTATTGCATTTGCTTTAGGGCATCAACATTTTCTTTTTATCTTTATCTTAGTTCATCTTTTTATATTTCACTCATGTCCGAGAATAATAATAATAACATCTTTATTTTCAGTTTGAAGCTTTTCGCCCATACCAAATTACACACGTGTGCATATTTACAATTTTAGAGAGACTTGCATTTTTACTTAACTATGAGAGGAAGAGGGAGTGTGGATGGTAGTTTGCAAACGGAAAAAGCTTAGGGTGGCAGATGAGGCAGAGAGACTCAACCAGCCGTAGCTTAGGACAGTCTACCCTCTCTACCAAGTCCCGCGCTAACTTAGCTCAACTAACTTAGCTGACTTTCCATCCAAACTCTCTCTACCTTTCGCGGAGACCTTGATGGGGTGGTGGACGTTCTTTTGTCATTCCTCCAACCTCTTGGGAATTGAACCCACGCCGGGCTGTCCACTAGACTACCTGGGCCTATGTCCGAGAATATCTGGCAATACTACAGAATATTTTTTAAAATTGAATATGCACGACTCCTCACAATTGCATTGGGTTGGGTTCTGTTCCACCTAAATCCCATTTATATCCACTTGACTCTTTTTGTGTCTTTTAAGGGACAAACTGAATTATGGGTCATGTCCATCCAGAGGTCGTATTAAAAGTTTGAGAAAAAATTCCCTCAGGTCAATTTGTACATAAAGCTGACTTGAGGAAACAACAAAATAAAGAAGACATTTCTGCGAATTCAAATGGATTTGGGGCTAGAAAACTGGAGGTCTATGATGGTGAGGTGGAGGGATGTGATTTTTAGAGTGGCAACAGGAAATTGGCCCTCCATCTCAATCAACATCAACTCCTCCAAGTCAGACTCATCAAATTGAATTCACTTGATTAAAATCTCTTAATTTGAAATAAAAGTGGATGTTAAAGTTGAATATGTGGATTAGTTTAAGATGGGACAATTAATGGTTGCATTTTCTGTCACACTTCGCAAATCTAGTTGGACAAACAAAAATTTCGACGAAGGTGAAAATTTATAACATGTGGGAGATGGGTAAGATGTGGACAAAATCCCGTTTTTTCTCACAAACAAAATTCTAGTTTCAGGTTTTTGTAAAAACAGATTATGCACCCACGCAATTTATAAGAATCTGGTGATTGTGGTGTCCATAGTAATTTGTAATGAGTTGGGAAGAGGATTTGTGAGCGAGTAAATTGTAATTTGAATACAAGATTTGGATAAATTGTAGTAATGATGTCTATTCTATTCATTTACTTGGGTTCAGCAACAGATATTTCTTGTACATTTTTGAAATTTTAAAATTAATTTCATTATCTCATTTGATAAAGCACAAAATATTTTCACTCCACAAGCTCGAATTTTTATTGGGCGTCACATAATCCAATTGCATTAATCCACATGGGTGTCAAGTCAGCAGTCAGCAGCCGTTTCGCTGAAAATGTCAAGTCAGCACTCAGTTCAAAATGTCGTCATAAAACGAGAGCCCTTCATCTGAAAATTATGGAATTCCGGATTTAAGCTCCATAAAGGATTTCAGGAGGGGACATTCGAGGATTTTTCGAAATCTTTGAAAATATCTTAGAAATAACGGTTTTTCTGATTTTCAATAAGAAAATCGGCCAAAAACAGGTAACTTGAGACGTCCCCTCCCCAGATTCGGAACTTAAGCTCTCAAAAATCATCATTAAAATGGACAAAAGTGATTGCAGGTGGGGTAAAAAAATAATCGATGAACCAAGTGAATGTGGTCACTAGGAGTGTTGTGAGTCCCAGAAAAAAATAGCCAATTTCTTGTGTGTTGAAGCTACAGCTTGCAAATCGAAATGCCAACTCAGTTTGGCTTTTGTTAATATTTTCCCCAGTTTTTTATGTAGAGGCGTTAAATAAAAGTGAACATATTCAATTGGAACGTGTTTTTGGTGTCAACATAATGGAATTCTTAAGTTTTAATTTTCCAAACGTGGTTGGTTGGTTCATTATTAGATATTGAATTTTATGGAAGAAACATGTCAAGTGAACGAAACTCTTAATGCTCCCAATAATTACTGTGTTTAAACGAATTCATAACAAGACATCCCACTTGATGTCAATTTTAAATAAGTTATGCGAATTGGGCAAAAAGG
>JAQHQX010000204.1:0-16350 GCA_034694425.1 Arrhopalites sp. Gr-Col-00791
TGAATTTAAAAAAGAAAATTTTGTTTCCTGAACATTGAGGAAAATGAAGTTACGTCCTTTTGCTTCTAAGCTCTTCATTTGTGGACTACCGATTTGTTCAGCTTTGACGTTTCAGTTTATTTGATTGTTCTGGTGAATATTAATACGGGGTTGTCCTCGCGTGAATCACGATTCCAATCAACTAGAAAGTGACTTCTAATGTCCAAGGAAAAAGAATTGCTGGCACGAATTGTGTTCCACCAAAAACAATACAATTCAAGTTTGATTCTAGGACAATTCAACCCTCGACAATTCAACAAGGACAATTCAACCCACGAAAAATTTGTATTGAAAATCAGTTACAAGACCCTATTGGGTTTCAATTGGTTTTGGGTCCCACTTTAAAATGACCTTGCATAGGCCTCTTTGAATATTTTTTCTTAATATTCGAATATGTTGTTACCAAAAATATTCCACGTCGAATTAAAGATGGAGTCATTTTTTAAAATTCCGTATTTCGGTTTTATAAATTCGCAAAGGATGGTAAAATACATAGAAAATGAGTGATTTAAGGCAACTTTAGAAGCCTCTTGCACAGAACTGTCTACGATTTTTAGAACCTGTTTTGGATATAGAGCTCGTATTTCTTGGCGTGGATGCATAATCCTCCAGGGTCGCCAAGGACCTTGGGCGGAGAAATTTTTGTTATACATTGGAACATAGGACGAAGAAAATTTTTTTCCATTGCTCCTTGACGGAAAAAATTTGGTTAGGCATTCGAACATAGGACGGAGGCTTGGAGGATTATGCACCCACGTTTCTTGGTTGACGCAAGAAATTTTATCCTTGCATTTCTTGACTCAAGAAATTTCTTGAGCTCAAAAAAGCCTCAAGAAATTTTCAATGTATGATTTCATTGAAATTTCAATTTGAAAAAAGAGAGGAAAAAAAGACGAAATTGCAAATTGTCACAACTCCTCACTCCCAATTTGAACGAAAATCTTTTGTTCATTATTTCTACTGTATCTACTTTGTTCCTGACTGTCTGTATTCACCACGAGTGAAAATCTGGCGTACGTTAAAAACATTTATTTATACAATTTAATTTTGATCAATCCGAGTTGTGGTTGTAATAATTATCTTTGGAATACTCTTCTCTCTCCATTTAGAGCTCCTTCAACAAATATTCAATTGGATTTTTCTCCAAACACATTTTAATTGTTTAATTGGGTCCTTTTTGTCGTTTGTTGGTGTGTTAAAAAGGTAATTTTATTAGCACAATGACTTTTAATTTTAAGAGTTAGTTAGGTGTACAAGAGAGCCCATTAATTATATTTTAAATGATAGAATTGCATTTAAATACATCATCATTATTTAGATATTTATGTCAACCTTATTCTTTTCATTCTAGTTTATTGTGACCAAAAAAAATTTGGATATTGTGTGACCAAAAATGGCCCCAATATTAATTGCTAAAGTGGACAAGCTGACAACCAGACAATTTGAACTTTTGTGTTGGCTGCTTTGATTCCAAGTTGTGTTTCACCTGTGTAGTGAAAGGGGATACATTTTACTAGGTCGCACATAATTATGGCGAATTTGGTCAAGAAGATGCGCAATCTATTCGGATTATATTCCGATTGAATCATCAGAATCAGCCAAAGTACTTTTTCTCTGACTAACAAAATGAATTTGTACAGCAACATCAATATTGAAATTATTCTTAAAATCGTCGCCATTCTCATAAATTTCACGTCCCTTTTGCAGTGTTTTAGTTTGAGCTGCTTCGCCTGAAAAGTTTCAATGACATTTGGAGACGGAATCGAGAAGTAGGATTTTCCGTTGTATTTTAACTGGTAAGAACAATGTCAAGTATTGAGTACAGCCTATTTTATGAAGAACTAAAATAAACCACCAAAAGGACAATATAATACATTTGCTGAAACGATCAATAAATCAATCTGCTTTTGCAATTAGTATAAAACGATGAAATTTTTTGAAAACATTTGGAAGTTTTGCAAATAAAAACAATTGATATTGATTTGGTCATGTTTCGCGAACCTTGGCAATTGCCGTCGATGTGGTGCAATTTGTATTCATTTAATTTTCTTACTTTATGCTCTCAATTTCAAGTTTACACAATCAAATCCTTTATTTTCCCTTCATTTTCAAAAGAAATTCAGAAAATCCAATTACACACCAGAACCGTCTTCTGAAACAACAGTTTTCATGCTGTGAGCTATTACAATATTGAATTCTCATTCCAGTTATATGAAACAAAATGATTGCAGAGTAGTTGCTAATAGCAAGAACAAAGGAATTGATCGAACTGGTGGATATTTTTGGGCAAGTCAAAACTCAAGTATGATGACGACTCATACACTCCGAATTTGGATGTATTCCAACTTTGCCGAGTTTGGACAAGAAAAATGAGTACAATATAAACTTTTTTGTGGTGATGTTGATGTTACTCAATTACTCATTTTATTTTCATATAAACGATTCAAAATCCACAACAGACTAGCTTGAATGCCCTTCTGGAATAATGATAACATTTATAATATTTAAATGAGTACAATCACAAATTTTTTTGATACATTTAATTTTTCTCAATACAATTCTATTTACATGACATGAATTTTTATTGTTTTCTATTGCCAAATCAGACGTGTAATTTTGGCTTGGGATAATTAAAAATTAAATAATTGTGCACAATGTTTATAATACAATTTTATACTCTAGTTTTGGAAAAGTAATGGTTTTGCTCATCATTAAATTAGAATAAAATCATTTTTATTTATCTTGTTTTTAGAGCAAAAAGTGATATGCACCTCCTTCCAATAGTGGAGTCTCTTTTGAGATTTTGGTCAGACGTCGGGACAACTTCGATCACATTGAAAATGTCATAAGAGCATTTATTGTGTTGTCCAATAAGGATTCCAAATAAGCCAATAAAATATCTTCATCCACTTTGCAGCAAATTCCAATTTCAACAATAATTGGTCTGTATGACTTGACCAACCTGCGACCATACCCTTCAAACAACACACAGTTTGAATCTTGTTCTTGGCCTAACTTAACCTTTACATCGTTGAGCATCATGTTAATTTTGGCTTGCTCCAAAAACTTTGTGGTTAAATTGACAGCCACCACAGTCCCACGAAGAATGGCAAAAGCGACTGCAATTATTATAAAACAAAGTACTACTAGAGACACCTGTAGAAAAAGCATGTCAGCTCGTCCTCCAATCATATTTCTCGAATTCCAGATGATAGCACAATTCATGAAAACAATTGAAAATCGAAACAAGCTTGGGGCTGATGTAGCTACCAGAGGAAGGAAAGAGTCATTCATAACTTTAACGAGTAGTTGAAATGAAGGATAAAATTTTAAGAGTTTTTCCTGGTGATAGCGGCCAGCGTCAGATTCACATTTTGATCTGCATAAAAAAGTTACTACCTTTCCATAATTTTAAAGAAAAACACAAGTCTAAGTAATTTGATTCGAAAGTGAAATTAGAAAGTCAAAACTTACATCATAGCCCTGGACATTGTCAGTATAAGCAACAATGGATGTGCAATTAGGGCCACATGGGAAACGGAATGTAAGATTACAAATGCAAAAACACCCACATCTAACAGTATAAAAATCAGCTGGGTCCACCCAGAACAGTTTGCATCACCAAACCAGTAGGATAGAAGTAGGATTGACTGTGGAGAGTAGATCATGTAACAGACAGCTGTCGTAATACCCATTAGTACTCCAAATATAGCAGAGATGCACATAGCCAGTGCAAAGGTCCCTAATTCTGATTCTACATCTTGTACATCCAGTGTCGAGGTGGTGTTCTTGAAAAATGTTGCTAAATAAAAGATTCATAAACAGGTCTTATTTCCTTGCAAAAATCAACTGGACTTTACATTTGGACTTACCTGAAAATTTTGCATCCATTCCAATGATGTTGTTGAAGACGTGCTCTGACATTATTGGTCGTTTGATAACTGTATTGATGATGGTCAAAATGTTGAATACAATCAATGGACTGATACTCACAATGATAACTTTGTCCATGTCAATTCCATGTTGATACATCGTTTCCCAAAATGAAATCCTCATCAGTTGATGCAACCACAATAGAGCACGTAGAATGAAGATGAGACAAGCTGACAACCAGATAATTTGACCTTTTGTGTTGACTGCTTTGATTACAGGTGGTGGTTCATTTGTGTAGTGAAATGGGATACATTTTATTAGTTCGCACATACTCATGGTGAATTTGACAAAGATGATGCGCAATCTTTTCGGATCACGTTCCGATTGAATTATCAGAATCAGCCAAAGTACTTTTTCTCTAAGTGACAAAATGAATTTGTACAACAAAATCAATATTGAAATTATTCTTAAAATCGTCGCCATTCTCATAAATTTCACGTCCCTTTTGCAGTGTTTTAGTTTGAGCTGCTTCGCCTGAAAAGTTTCAATGACATTTGGAGACGGAATCGAGAAGTAGGATTTTCCGTTGTATTTTAACTGGTAAGAACAATGTCAAGTATTGAGTACAGCCTATTTTATGAAGAACTAAAATAAACCACCAAAAGAACAATATAATCAATTTGTTGAAACGATCAATAAATCAATCTCCTTTCGGACATAGTATACAACGTATAAAACGATGAAAATTTTTGCAAACGTTAAGAAGTTTGCAAAGCAAAGCAATTGATTTGGTCATGTTTCGCGAACCTTGGCATTTGTTCGACGTAGGACAATTTGTATTTGTATTCATTTGATTTAAATTTCTTACTTTATACAATTTCAAGTTTACACAGTCAAATCCTTTATTTTCTCTTCATTTGCAAAACAAATTCAGAAAATCCAATTACACACCAGAACTGTCTTTTGAAAAGACAGTTTTCATGCTGTGAGCTATTACAATATTGAATTCTCATTCCATTTTCAAAAGTAAATAATATTAAGTACGATTCGAGGCTGTTTATAATTAGTAGTCAGAAGTGTTGACTTTTACTATCCTGACCCGGATAATACTAAAAAATGCCTTTTACTCGAACCCTCGTAATACGATTGTTTCCATGAGGCCTCACGTCACTTACTTCTTTAGTATATGGAAAGAGGCCCCCGTACTAAGGTAAAATTTTTGCTTTGGAATGAATGCAGATCCTCTTAGAACAAATTCTGTAAGCGTGTTAATTTTCCCGGGCAATGGAACTGGGCTTTTGGGAAAGGAAATTAGTCTTTTTGGGCAACAGGTTTTATTTTTTTTTTGGGCAATGGGTTTGTGGGCAATAGAATTAGGATTTTGTGGCAATAAACTTAGAAATTTGGGCATTCAACTTAGGATTTTTGGGCAATAGAATTTTTTCAAAATCATGCCCAAAAAAATAGACTGCAGATATTTTTGTGACACGACATGCATAAATTACTGTCCTTCTATAAGAGAATTCTCAGTATTACTTTCGGCAAGCATAGACCGAATGTACGTAAGAGAGCAAAATATTAGCTTCATGTAAACATTTTTTATTTTTACAAAATTGTGGCATCGCTCATATAAGAATAATTTCATCAGTGCTCAAAGACGTCACAAAATTTTCCACTATTTACAAATTTTTAAATCTATAAACATAAAATATTTGTATCTTAAAAAGTAAATCAATTGAACAGGACAACAAAAATCTGACAACGAAAATGACTTGGTGGGAATACATGGCTGCACGTAATGGTTTTATTGACGACGTAGCAAATCTAGCTTTAATGTTAACGATTTTACCCGCCAGCATGAGTGGACTAAAAATGTGGGCAATTTTAGGCAACATAATGACAAAACTGAGAAACAGACTAGAAATCCAAAAGGAAAGTTGTGTACTATATTCAGGGTACTATCTTGAAGATAGTATCTTCAACTTCTACTTGGATGTTAAGTGACGATGAAAACGATGTAGTCTGATGGTAGCAACTAAGGGTCTTTTTTGCAGATTTTATACATTCTTTTAAAATTTAATTTTAGTTTCATTTAATGATCAAAAGAAAACTATGGTGGCGTCAATAATTTTGAAAATCAACCTTTGGAGAATTAGTTGTTGCATTGGCTTTTGACCAGTGCAGCAGTTAATTTTTTTTAGGTGAGCCAAATGTCAATTGGATGCCAGGGACTAGTCGTCTTATTCGTTGAATTGATCAAATTTGAATGTGTTTTAACTTGAAATTTGACTTGTACAATTCATTTTAATGTTAAAACAAAACTTGACTGTAATCGACACTGGATCCCAGTGATCTGAGAGTAGGTAAGAGAAACGACTTTTCTACTGTAACCTACACTTGACCTCAACTGGCTGTGATCATGTGGAAATATGTAAAAAGGCATAATTATATTAATTTGAAATTCATACTTTGTGATTCATTAATTAATCAGTTTTTCTTGTGTACTCCTATCTTTTGGTAAATTTATTCTAATCTTAGTCAGGCAAACAAGTCTCTTCTAAGATATTCATTCTATCACGTAACCCCTTGAACCTTCTGAGTCATTAAGGAATCCCTTTGACTGAACTCCACTACTCGACCTTTGGCTACTCTCATTAGTTCTTCAAAAAAAAGACTCAGGTCGGTACACCAAAAGACTAATTTTAACATTAAGGATTCAGCTCTTATCGAGGTCGAAACTCTGTCAGTTTCAATATTTCATTTTTTGTTTAAATAAAACTCTACTCCAATTTTTTATTTAATATTTCTAAACTACTATTGTAACGATTCAACCTCATTTTATTTAGTATTTATTTTAAAGTGCTCACACTAGCATTCTGTTAAGAGAATAGATTCGTGACGAGGTCCTTGCGCTTTTTCTCTTGAGTGCTGGTATACATCGAGGCAGGGTCATTTCGAAAATACACGGAGACATTATAAAAGAACGTACATTTATGATACAACTAATAAGGACAACACTGCATAGTTCAATACACTGGAGCGCAGTGACACTTGTTCTCAATATGTCAATATCTGTTTGGTTGTTCTATAAGCCATCACCGTCCATCGTGGTCTCATCACTTTTTAATTAGACATTTGATTCCTAATAGATTCAAATTGATAAAAAAATGAGCTTGAACTAAAACGATTATTCAAAAGTAAGAATTAAACTGATGACTTGATTGACATAAAAGTCGATAAAATCGAGAGTTGATTGTCGTTCAAATGTTCTGAATCCTCCATCTTTTATTCCAAGTGCAGGAGTCGCTTTGACGATCTTTGTTAATTCTTTCTTAAGTAGATTTTTCATCTCAACCCATTTGAGTCGTTCTTGAAAAGATCTACATTTTCGATCCAAATTCCATCTTTCCCTGGCAACTAGGATGGTGCCCTTAAATTCCTCGATGAGGTCCGGGAATTGAAAGAAATTGTAAAATATAGCAACGTAAATTGCAACAGCTTCCAATGAGAGGATTGCGGCTGCAATTGATATAACGGGATATTCTGAGTGAAATCGAAAAAGAAAGAAGGTGCCAAAAATGGCTACGAACAAGCACATAATTTTGGCTACATAAATGATGTTATATACAAGGAGATTAAAGTAAACGATCCGAAGATGAAGAGAGCGGCATTGGGTTCGAGCTACTTGAATTTCTTTCATTTGCACCTCCCAATCGGTGGACTGTTCCATCCTAAAAAGACCAGAAATCATGTCAAAAGTTATGAAAAATTACAATATTGTGATCCCTCGGGGTCTTAAGGGGTCCATAAAAAATTTTTGGTGGAAATGAAGTTTTTTTAAAAAAGGAAAAATGAAGAAAGTTACTTGATCCAAGTGATCGTCTCCTTGACAGTTTGCATCATCGTTAAGACTTGGATGAGTCCATAGAAAATTGTGAAATTGAGGGTTTGAAGCCAAAAGAAAAAATGCAAAAGTTCAAATGGCGCCAACATCCAAACGGTTAGCGACTTCGCTTGTAACTGTGGACTCAAGTAGGAGAAAAGGAAGGTTGGACATGTTGGATATTGCCACAAGACGGCCGATAAACAAATAAGGAGGATGTTTACAAAAAATATAATTGTAGCGCTCAAAATTTCTTGAAAATGCAATTCATTTTTGATCAGCCACCACTTTGACTTGTTCGCATAAACTGAATCCTCTTTGAGTTGAATGCTGTTTGCAAACTTGAGGGTCAAGTCGAGATTGACAAAAAACAGAGTATGACCAAAATACATCATGGTCATTCCACCTACTGTCAGAACTGAGAGGACAGCGACATTGGCTACTGGTATCGGATCTTCTAGTAGAGACCAGATTAAGGCGAATTGTAGATGGAAACATCGAATTAGGGAGTAGATCCACCAGATTCCAAAAATCACTAGACGCCATCTTGATTTTTGCGTTGAAGCTCTCAACGTCTCCAGATCAAAATTGATTGGCAGAACATTGACTAAAGATCCGAATTTTATACAAAGGAATCCGTAACGGAGTAAATGAGCTGTCAACATGTTCAAGTTTGTAATTTAACAAAATGAAAACCTTGAATAGAATCTTGGTTTACACAAATAAAAAAATTGAAGACAGTTGGCACCGCAAATAAAAACTGCACAGAGACAATAGAATAAAACAATCATACAATTAATTCCTATGGTTTCTCAATTGGGTTTGGAATTTTGAAAAATGGACGCTCCATAGAGAAACGTGCAAGTTGTAAAAACGAAGAGTTTTTTAAGGTACGAGAGGTTTCACTTTGGTGGTCACGGTAGGTATTTGTGTCTCTCCTTTTTACATACGTTGACAATCTGTCCGATTAGAATGTCTCCGAAGTCACTCGATCTTCATCAGTTTTAGTTTTCAACTTGAAATAAAATGTACTCCTGTCTTTATTTGGAATCAAGGTTCGACTGTTAAATCGACCTGTTTTGCAAGATCATGTGGGACTGTAGTAATCATAAGGCAGAAGTGAAATTTATAATTATATTTATGGTTCATTTGGATGAATTTTTAGCTCATGTCAAAGTTTGTTGTGGAAGTCAGTGAAATGTTTATTGTCATCAGACTTCTATGAATACAAGCAAGAATCACGACACTTCAAAATTGTCCCTCTTTTTGCTTTTGGACCTAAAGTAATAGGGGTTAACACTGTACATGATGTTTAACCTGCTTTTAAAAGGCGTAGGTGTCATGATGTAGTGATGACACTCAGACACTCATATTGCAAGAATTTGATTCCGTTGAACAAAAAATGTTGAAACTTTTTTGTCATTGTCAGAGCAACTCAACAGCCATCTCTCAATCGACTTTCAAACAATGCAAATTTTTGAATTCATTTCCAACACAATTTCTAAACCAAACTACTTTTAATGATAAAACGATAGTCTTGTTCTCTTTTTTTCGTACTGTTGTGTCAGCGATCAAATGAAAAAATTTATTCTGCGGCTTAAATTGGCGCATATTTGAATAGAAATTTTAGTTGGCGCCGGGTAGGGTTCGAGTATTGTCCACTTCTGTGTATTTTCAAGACAGCGGACAATACTGCTTTTTATGAGCCGTTACTGAATTCTGGATTTTACTGTATTTTAGTCTATTCACTGAGTACTAGATAGCCACTTTGAGTATCGTCCAGGATATCGGATAGTATTGGATTTTACTGGATTTTGGATAATACTGGACGTTATTGGCAGGCACTCAAGTTGAATATCTTAAAGTTTTATATTATAATTAATTCCTATTTAGACACTCCAATATTATCCTATTTATTAGCCAATCCAATTTAAAAAGTAATCTGATCACTCCAATCGTCTTCTCCCACAAAGTGACATATTACATTGGCTAGACTGTTAACAAAGAAAGATTATTGCACAAGAAAAACACGAGCAAAATCTTGAATCTTTTGATCAAACAAATATTTCAGTTTTTATTTTATATCCGTCATCCAAGAAAGCAAAATTATTATCTCGACAACCACCAATTTGAATGTGGACAAGTTTAAACAAGACTAACTTGGCATTGTAATTGTGTTGTTTACGGGCTTGAGCCACGAAAACAACTCATGATTCCAGCAGTTGAAGTTTTTGATTTTGGAGCACAGACAAATAAGTCTAAGTGACTAGTGACAGTTTCAATTGCCCACAAAAATATTTGAATATTTTACACGAGCACAATTCGACACTATTTGTGCAATTTAATAATCATGAAGAACGGCTCATGTAAAACCCAAAAAATGAATAAGTAGAATTTTTTTACGTCGTTCACAAAATCCTTCTGAACTCGAAGGTCAAGCTGAAGTTCAGGGGGAAATTGATTGTGCTGCCTGCCGTACTTCTTGTAATTAACGCCTGACAATCAATCGTGTTGGCAATCGTAGGTAAATCCTACGTGGTCGTTAAATAAAAGAAACCCCCGAATAATTTGAGGTTTTGGATTTTGAAATTTCAATTAAACATATTTGTTTGTTTTTTTTGTCCTAACCATTGACAATTTTAATTGGAATTTTGTTTGTTAGTAGGAACTAAATTGTCCACAAATGGATACATTCGAACAGAATTTGGTTTAATTGAAACAAACACTTTTAAAACAAAATGACAAGGTACAAAAATTCATGAAAGGCAGAATTTCTTATGAAAAATTGTCCATTTCAACATTTATTTACTTATTTTTGTAACAAAATGAAAAAGGCCATATTAATTGAAAAACATTTTGGCGACCCTTTTGTGATTTCGAAAAAGTCCACAAATTATTGAGAATAGGGTATTTAATGGAGAAAGGAGGGGCCATACAACGGGGGCACCCTTCTATGTTTGCACAAATTCTTGGTTTTTGGATATTCCCCATAAAAACCTACACGTAAGTCTTGCGCGCCAAAAAATTTAATTAGAGACACGCCCGCCAGTCTTGAACTTGTGCGACGACTTCCCTTACCCCTAATTGAGAAAGGGGGTGAATTGTCAACGAATTGTGGGGAAATGTGGGGAATTGTGAAGAAAGGTGGGGAATTGTGGTGAAAGTGAGAAATTGTGCTGAATGGGTTTTAGATAGACCCCAAGATCACCTCAATATTTTGATCTAAAAGGATTCAATACGAGAATCATCTGACGCTCATACAATCATCGCTGATGGAGAAGACAAAAAGCTACAATTATAAAGAGTGTGTGTACAATTCAGCTAATGTTAGAAAATGAACAACAAAGAGTTGTGATATTGAGACTAACATTTAGTCACTAAACTAAATTATTGCAGAGATGATGAAAACCAAATTCTGGTTCCAAACTGTCAAATTAATTTCCGCAGCACAACAATTCTTTTCTGAAGTTTTGATCTGACGCTAATTCTTTTCCCACCCAAAATCACATAAATGACTAACCTCCCATATTTTTGAAAATAGCCTCAACAGTGATCATCACAAAAGAAAACACTGAGCATCCAGCCAGGATCAAGAAAACCAGGGAAACTGCCGAATTTGTGAAACACAGTGGCTGGAACAAGGGAGTTGTTTCATCAACAAAGTCACTCCTTCTCCTTGTTTTCCAATCCGAAGTGTAGTGTCTGAGCTCATCCCACTTCTTCCACAAACGATAGATCCCTGAAGTCACCAGCGTCTTGAGTCTCTGGGGAATTACATTCCTGTACTCCTCATCCATCTCTTTCCTTGTGTACCAACCTGAATAAAATCGGTATCCTTCCACCTCCACGATATAATCATCTTGAATCCTTTGATTGTGTGCAAATTTCAATTGATCCGTTCGATTCATCACAATTTTGAACTTGTTCCAAAAAAACTCAAAATCTTGCTTTAGAATAATCATCGCAGTTTTTTCTACTGAAAGTTTCTCCAAAATGAAATAGTCATTCACAAACTCAGTGCAAACTGTATTTGTATTAGATAGCGTCAGAAAACTACGGACATACAGCTGACAACTATTGATTTTATAACATGAACTCTGTGCTACATCATCTATCTTCATGGACTGTGTAGACAACCTAAATATACTTTTGCAATGTTTTTCACACACCTCATGATTCATGTGTGCTAAATTATGCAGTCGCTGTGTAAATTTTGCTTGCCTCACAGGCATAACTTGAAACATCCACCCTATTATTAATTTCCAGTTAGGTTCAGCAAAAGTTTTGCAGTCTCTATGAGGGTCGACTGCATAAAACAAAAACTCCTTGCACTTCAATTCAAATTCAGCCAAGTGGGTCCAATTTGTTGAGAAAGGAAATGGAGCCGTGTATTCTGATTTGATAGACCCTTTGTAGGCGTTCACCAAAATGACAGACAACAAGAACCAAGTTGCTACAATTATGCCTAATCCATGTCGACTATTTCTCATTTTCAAATCAGCACCAGAGGAGCCTTTTCCTACAACCTCATCATCCTCATACTGTTCTACCATCAAGCGAAAGTTCCAATACAAAATCTTTCCGATGGTCGACACAAATTTTGATGGATTTTCATTCCATCTACTCTCACGCCACCTACTCAACAGAAGGACAATGAGGGCAGTTACTATAATAGCGATTACGAGAAAAATCCAAACAGTCGACTGGAATGGAGTCAAATAAATTGTCAAAGAATCCTTCCGAGTTGTGAAGCCATCTGTCGTGATGAATCTGAACGAACTTGACTGACCCGTCCAAACAAACAAGTATTTACTCTCTCGTAAAGAACTGTCCGTGTAGGGTGCAAGTGGGATTTTTATTGAAATCAATGTTGACCTGTAATAGTTTGGATCGTATGCCAAAGTCTCATTTACAGCTGACAGCATAAAGGCCAAAGCGGAGTTTTGTAGAGAATGATTATTTCTTTTGTCTCTACTGAATGGTGAAACCTCGCAAATGCTATCAGGACAAGAACTGCGGTGGATTTTCATGTCATTGTAGAAAGTAGAAGATTCAGCTTCGCTAAAAGATATAACTGATGGAATAAAATATTTTCTAAAATTGATAACTTTCTCCTGCCAAAGTTGAATCATCACATCGAAGCAAGAGGTACAATTTTTAGCCACCTTTTCGGAATTTTGAAACCTTTGACAAACGAATAGATTGGTGGCTTGTTGACCAATGAATAATCTGGACAAGGACCAACCTTTGATATGAGGCTTCTCGATTTTTTCATTGGGTTCAAACCATGGGGTTTGTAATTTGTATTCGGATGAAGGAATTTCTTCCAGAATGTAAAATGTGGGGGTGCGAAAGAAATTTGTCATGTGTTTGAGTATGAAGAACGAAAAAAGATGTGATGGATTCAAGTTTGAGTTGTTGTAGAAAGCAGAGGCTGAATACAGAAGAACGAGTTTAGGTTTCAAAAAAAGTCGTTTGGTGTGACCAAATAGTGCCGTTTTCAAAAGTTTAAAATTATTCAAAAATTCGTTATTTCGATGGGAGAAGTTGTGCGATACTTCGGATACAACCAAATAGTGCTTTAGATGCTTAAGCATATTCACCACACTCAATTCTTTGACTTCATGAGCACCAAATTGTTGCTTACGAAGAGCGACGATTTTGGATCTCCAGTTGGCATTAGTACTGTTAGTGAGGTCGTAGATGATGACGATGGGATTCAAATTGATGCCTGAAAACTGGGGATTTAGTTCTTGTTTAGGTCCCTTCTCCTCTGGACTCAGAAACTTGGGGTGTTCTAATCGGTTTACAAATTAAAAATTTTCACAAAAGTGCGACTTTTTTTTGTTCAAATAAAGTGAATTCTCAACATAAATTCCCTGTTGGTGCAAATAACTTTCTATGATTTTATTAGTCCGGTTGGTCTGATTGGCTCCACTGTGAAAAATCAGCCTGAACCAGAATGCAGATAAAAAGATTATTATGGTTTTTGTGCTTCTTCGAAGCTGTTTCTACGCAGGTCGGTAGCGTAAAATTGACTGATCAGAAATGAGTCATCAAAACAAGAGCAGATACTTCTAACAACAGAAATATTTGCTATAAAGCTGCTGTACACGGAATCGATACCACAATTTTATACATTCAACCTTCTGAAAAATTGAAAAATTCAGATTAAAGAAATAACGTAAATTATCTCGATTTGGAAATGAGAAACTGACTTTGATTCCAGGTGTAGAGCAAAATGAAATGATCGGCAGGAACTTCTGACAAAATCAACATCATGCTTGACCTCTTCTGAATGTAGGGATGCGGGAATTTCAATTTCATTGCAGTTCCATCAAAGTTGTTGTCTCGAATGCCTTGAACAATCAACAGCAGTTGGCAATACAACACCCAATATATGGCCGCCATTTGTTTTTCAATATGATTCGAATTGACAGAAAGCCAGATATTTTTTGAATAGTGATTTATGACCGGATATTTTAAACGAGTACTCAAATTTATTCGAAATGTTCTTATTTTGACGAAATTGAGGTTTGGCTGGCTTGGAGTGTCAAAGTCACTTTCTGTCTCTGCGATCGTATTAAAATAACGGTCAACTGTAAACTTGCAGAGCTGCAAGTACCAATTGTTGAGAACAACGAGAGTTTCGCCACTGGTGCACAAGTGCACTCAATGACAGGTTCGCTACTGCTACACAAGTGCACTCAACGAATCTTCGGACATTCATAAAGTGAAATTCAATTTTAATGCTGGTGCTGTCCGATTGAATTCTCTATCGTAGAAACATCCTGAAATATCGATTTGGAACTTTCTTGTGGATAACCTTAATTTGAAATTTACATGACAAACTCTAAGTATGAGATTTTATCATCTTCCATTCAAGGTGAAATTCAAATAATATCATGTCGCTTAACGGATACTTGAATGATGTAAGTATTATATTATTCAAGTATTCGTTAAGCGACATGGCATTATTTAAACTCTAAGTACTCAACAGTTTCATTTTGACAATTCGTTTAATATACTTGAAAGGAGTAAATACATTATCAGAGCAAACAAGTACAATCCACAGAAAAGTAAAAGGTACCACATCATTTGTTATCTAGATAACAAATGTGGCACCTTTAGCTGGCCAAGCTTGGCCAGTAAATATTCCCTAGCCAAAATTGTTTTTAAAAAGTGCAGGGATTATTCTACAGAATCAGGATTCGACCACCTGGGCCAAAATGATGGCCAGCCAGCCGGTTTTGGCCGGCTTTTGGCCACCACATTCGTTGGCCGGCCGGCCGAAACGAAAAGTGGCCGAAATGAAATTTGGGGAATATGTAAATCGTCAGCAAAATTTGTAAAATCGTCAGCAACTACAATTCTCCTGCCTATTTGTGAACACTCAAAATATTAGTTTGACCCTTTTTGCATGTTCAATTTTTGTATTTCAACATATTTTCATGTAACTTATGTCGTTTATGCTTGAAATCACCTGAACGGAGGTTCCGAACAACGGGGTGGCATGTTAAAAAAACTGCCGACAGCCTCCTCCATCTTTTGATATTTTTTCCCCAGGACGATGACAATGACTGGCCATATTGAGCAACCCACATTAACCAAGACCCTTGGCAATGACTTAAAAGTTCACATCTCGAGCATTCTGGACAGGTTGCTCTGATAAAGTTTGGTTGCGACCTGGTAAAAAGTGTCAATTTTATGTCCTGAAGTGTTATTCTCAATCCATCGTGCCATAATTGAGTTCACATTGACCTCTGAAGGTCACTGTAGATCTGCACATTTAGTTAGAAAATCTGTTTTCATCAGAAATTCCTGAAAGTTGTCCCTTGACCTCCATTTATATTAACATTGAAGGTGTAACAACATTTTGATTCTTCAAAATGTGTTGGTCAATTTGGGTCCCTCAACAGGCCACTCATTGTCATCGTCAATTGTCCTTTGCTCGTGGTTGTGGATAAAAATGATCAAAAGTGACAATTGATGTAAAGTATAATTTACCGCTAGTACGGCAAATCGGTAAATTTACCGAAATCGAGATCTCTAGCACTGACCACTTACCCACTGAATGGAATCTGACGGTAACTGGATGTCACTACCGAGATTTTCCTTAGAGCCCACATTGAGTATCTGCATAATAACGATTCATTCAAGGTTCAAATATTTGACCCAGAAATAAAATTACTCGTCGTTGGAACAATTCAGACTACGTAAAAACTATCCCATAGACTAACGATCAACGAATTTTCAAAAATATCTCCATTTCTTCATTTTCTGAAACTGCCTGGGGGAAAAACATTGTCTGGGGAAAAAAATATTACCAATTCATATTTTTGACTTCAATTTATTCAATTTCATGGATGCAAGTTTCCAATTAGTACTTACAATGGAAGGTCCCCAAAGACTGCATCGATATTCGAATGGCAAGTATCCTATCCGACGTGGTTTTTCGAGAAAAAAAATCATGGTGACCTTCATTTTTCTGCATAGGCCTTGGTTTCGGAGATACAGGTCACCAAAGGTCAAATCCCTGTTTCTTAAATTGTGCC
>JAQHQX010000205.1:0-16346 GCA_034694425.1 Arrhopalites sp. Gr-Col-00791
CAACTCTCCAAAAATATTATAGTTATTGTAGTTAAAGCTACTGAAACGTTTTTGAGTTTTGGCCACTTTTAGCCGGTCAAATTTGCCACTTTTGACCGGCTAGCCGACCAGCAAATTCGTTTTGGTCGGTAAAAAGCGATCCTTGGTTGAAGACCTTTATTTTAACTAGTTTTGAGTACAAAATTCAGCTGCCGCAAGGTGCGAATTTGAAACTTCTGAATAATTGAAAATGCCCAATTTTCCATTTAACATATGGGACGTACATACGTACTCAACTCAAAATTTCAAAATCTCTAAAAACAATTTCTTCGTCAACAATTTGGCTTCGTTGAAACAAATATGCGTTATTTCCATCAGAAAAACAACTACTTCAGAAGGCGCTTTTTTATTCAATCCGGACCAGTGTGCACCGTTCACCAACATATTTTACATAAACTATTGCTATTCTTTGTGATGGTCTGAGACAGTATTAAAGGGAGCTGGATACAAATTGAAGCGTTTGATGTGAAATGAGAGGCTGAGAAAAGTGACTGCGGATTTACAGTTCACATTTCTCATTGCATTTACATGATGCTAGTTTGTTACATAGTCTGCAATAGGGGAATAACCTTTATCGTTTACATACATATGGATCGACAGATATTGGCCAAACTGTTATTCAGTTCAACACTACAACCAAGTTGTAACAATAACAAATAAAAGCTCATCTAAATTAACGTTCGAGAATTCAGAAAAGGGAAATACTCGTTTGAACAATCGGGTTGTAGATTAAGCCAAAGACGCGTTACACAAAAGACACATTGAATAATTCAACGGATACATTTCAGCGCCTTATAAAGTACCCAGATCAAAATGATTCCATTGATAAGGTAGTTTAGTACATAAACGAGCACCTCAATAAGAAGGGTTGCCACGGCAACTGCTAAGCCGTATGACAGCAACAGAAATATCAAATGAATATTCGAGCTTCGAAATTCTAACTGACGATAAACTCCGTTTACATCTGAAATAAACTCGTTTTTATACTCCTCCTTGAATTCTGATCCAAATCGAAAATTTTGCCATTTGGTCCAGAGTTTGTAAATTCCAGAAGAGAAAAGCGAAGTGATTTGATTGTACATGAAATTCCGATAAGGCTGTGGAAAATTACTACTGACCCACTCTCCGTCAAATTGGTCAGACGTGCGTCTGATTTCATAGGATGTGTTATACCTATAACACATCCTATGCATTCTTACAGTCCAAATCGAAAGACATTCATCTTGTTCGAGATAATCATCGTTAGTCAGTTTATTATGAGCAAATTTCAAATGAGCATTGTCTCGCATCGCCATTTTGAAGAGGTTCCAAAAGTATTCAAAATCCTTCGTTTGGACAATAGTGAGAGTCTTGTTGGGTCCTGATAATATCCCGGCAATGAGTTCAGATGGCGATTTCAATGCTTCCCTACAGGTATCCGTGATGCTGTGAAGCCAGTCAATGAAATCTTTAGTCTTTTGACAGTTGAGGTTGGTCTGGAGGTCGAAATGAGGCCGCAAGCAAGAACGGAAACAGAGCATCACGTCGTTCCAATAAGCACCAACAAGTTGGGCCGTAAATAAATTTCTGTTGAATCTTTCGGGTGAACGCCCATACTTCAAAGTCATAGAAACTACCTCAGTGCATATTTCAGGAGGTCCACGAAATGCGAAACGCGATGTCAGATTAATCTGACATGGCATATCCCATTCAGCAACAAAAATCCGCCAGTGATCCTCAGTCAAATTGAATTGAGTCAATTTCGTCCAATTTGTTCGGAACGGGTAGGGTGCTGTATATTCTGACTTGACGATCCCTCTGTACGCATTTGTGAGAACCAGTCCCATCAAAAGCCACAACCCAAATACGATGCGACTAATTCGAATCCATCTCTTCCCTTCTTTTCCTGTGTCTACATCATCAGTAATTCCCACCGGCCTGGACTCAGCTGGTCTGGGACAAGAAGACCCGAATTCAACAACTGGTGGATACTTTTCAGCTGCATCCAGATTCGGTTGCTCAAGTAACAGTTTGAAAATCCACCACCAACCCGCCAAAACTCCTCGACTCAGCTGACTGATGCTCCGTTTTATTGAATCAACACGAATTTTGCCTTCAATTGGCGTCCCCTGGTTATGGCCTGTAAGACCAACAATAAAGGCAAGGAGCGACAATGCAAGAGCCGTCAGTTGGATTGTCAAGTACAGGGTAAGCCAAGCCAGTTGTCTAAATGGAGTCAGATAAACTTGTATTGACTCTGTGGCTGCATCAACTCCATTTGAAGTGATGAATTTAAATTGAGATGCAATTTCACCTGTAGAAAATGTAGAGACAGGCTTTCCCCTCGTCTCATCGCAAGTCCCCACATGAAATGCCACAGCGAAAGTATTCTGCAATTTTCTTTCGTCTTCGAATTTTTGCCTAGTTATCTTAGATGGTGAACCATGAAAAATCTCATTGCATAAATTAATATTTATGGGAATCATTTTGTCCAGACTTTGGTTTAGACTTGACAGGATGTGAGATGGTAGAGCATATTTTATATCTACTGGATTTTCTCTATCAAAAGGATTCGCTTGTCCTTTGCACATTTTGTCATTCTCTTCGGCTTTCTTGTAGAACTTGTTGAAACTTTTCAACAGGAAACTTTTCCAGCTAAATCTTTCTGCTGCAATCCATTGGACTCCTTTGCTGTCCTTATAGAAGCTATCGTAGCATTTGCTCATTTCACCCCAACAGGACACTACGTTGTCTGTTTTGGAGAATCCACCTGCTGGCCAATCTGGACATGTGAATACTTGTGTGGCATTTTTGCCATTCTTACAAATTTGGCAGTGGCAACGGCCCATTATCTCGTTCCTCGATGTCATGTCGAGGATGAACAGAGGAAATTGTCCAACGATGGGAAGGACACCAGGGAACCATGTGATTTTGCTCCCTCTGGTGTACACTAACAGAGTCATTTTTGGGTACAAAGTTTCTCCAGTGACAAGAGGGAAAATTAATGATATCTCATCAAAAAACCATATATCATTCAGTCCGATCTCCAAGATATAAACGAATACATAATCCTTCAAATATTTTAAATCTCCCACCATACTCTTCCCTGCATTTCTAAATCGCGGAATTTTATCCAGTATTGGTATTGGGTAGCCTTTGGGTCTATGCGCATACGAATATGTTGACTGAATTACGAGTGGAAACGATTCGGTCGATTGATGAGGAAATTGTTCTTTGTTTTTCATATATATGCATTGAACAAAGACAAAGGACTTCATAGTTTCTCCAAAAAGTATTGGGAAATTTATTTCTGGTGCTAATTCCTTTGGATTGTAGAAGTGGAATGATGGGAGTGCGTGGGTTTGAATTGTGAGCATAAAAAAAACAGGGAGATTGTGGCCATGATGTGAAAACATTTCGATTACTTTTTCTTGCTGAGAATTTTCATAAAATTGTCGTTGAGGGTTCTCAAATATTCCTCCCGAACTGGAAATGTGATCATTCCTTTATACCGCACTATCTTTGCCCAAAACTCAATTATTTACCAGTCGAAACTATAGTGTGGAATTCATTAAACCCAGAGGCAAAACAAATTGACATTTCTTTTCCTCAGTTTACACATAATTTAAATCAGTGATTGGGGTCGACTTGAATGAATTGACTCCAGATGATGCGTCTCACTACGAGCGAGCGAAGCGAGCTCGGTTAAAAAAATTTCGGAAACATTGACGGCAAGAAATGGTAAGCATCAATTGACTTGACCCAATTTTCCAATAGGTGTCACTGTTATGTACTAAATTTCCAGAGATTTGATTCGACTTGAATTCACAAATCAAACATATTGCAATTTTAACAAACGAATTCATCCATGAACTCTAGCACGCGCACACGTGCGCGTGTTCACCCCTCTAGTCTGAATAACATATTGAAGATTGTGTCAAAGTAATTCAAAATTGAATCTAGTTTTTCCAACTAATTACTAGTCTTCCTAATTTAGATTAATAATAATTTTCTTAATTTTAATAGTGTTCATGGGTGGAAATCTGTCTTGGCTGTACAGAATGTCTTTGTAACCTGCTCCCAGTTTAACATTCTAATAATGTTTACAATACAATATAAACAGTTTTCATGAGATCGGGTAATTCAGGAGTGGACACTGATGTGATGAGCGACTAGTGAAAATGGGTGATGGATTGATCGCATGACTAGTGGAACAGAGAGCTCATATTTCGTGTGAGTTCTGATCGAGCATTAAGAAATTAGTATTGATTCCAGTATACGAGTCTATTATCAACCGAGTTGCTCGTTGGTCTGCTTGTTGCTCAAGTTTGTTCCTAGCGCAACTGTACCATTCGTTCATTATTTACAACTTTAAATGGGAATATAATTTAAGTCGACTTTGTCGCCTCACGCATAACAAACCCCTTTGCTTTTCGGTCTCTCTATGCCCAAGCCAGGTAGGTAAAACGCACACTGTGACGAATGAATGAAAACAAGCGAATTTTCAGAAAAATACCAAATTGCAAATATTCTAATAAATGGCACTAAAAATTGTTTGTATACTGTCCCGTCACATTTTGGTAAAGTTTAAAAATTTTTAAAGAAATTTTAGAGGCAGTAAATAATTTTTGAAAACAACCAATTGCATTAGAGTACATGGACAATTTTAAAAGTCTTGTAGTGCATGTGAGTGCCAAGGAGTGCCAAGGGACTTGTGAAAAGTTGTTGTACGAACCATTTGGATAATTTTAACACAAAAATTGGCTGCGACAACCTGCGACCCTGAAAGATTTCTTAAATAACATTTAATTATTTTTTGTAAAAATAGATCTTAGAACAGAAATTTGCTTTCCTTGTTGGCTCGAGGGAGAGCAATTCAGATTCAAATTCTACTTTTTGGAGAATTATTTTTTGAAAATGATTCAATTTCTTGTTTATGTTGGCGAACAATTGTTTTAAAAGAGTGGAAAATTTGATTCGGCCTGCAGCAAGTGATCAGTGCAAGTTAATAAGCAGCAAAAAAGTTAATTTTACCCCTTTTGACAATGAAAGTAGCAAAAGTGATACCTTGAATTTAATATTTAGCAGGTACGAAGTAAATATAACTATCAGCATTACAAAAACTACATCACTCGTAAATATTTTTGATGCTGCATAAGTTACTTGACAAATTAAATGTTGCTTAATATTTTTTTGCGATTTTGATGCTGTTAATTCATTTCAATAGTTTGGATCGAACCCAAGGCATCAAAAGAAATGCAACAAATTCTTACAATGAAAGAAAGTAAGAAAATGTTACAGGATTATTTTCATTTGTTAATTAAATAGACACTATTCAAATTGAACTAAGGAGATGAATGTATTGATCAGTTAGGTTAGATCATAATTCTATTTAATGAAATCAGTCGTCATTGTTGTTTTACTTATATCCCATTTTTGCTATCATTCCTTATTATTTGAATGAAAACTTGATATCAACTAACATTCAAATCTCTTAATAAAAAATAAAGCTTTTTTCAAAATATTTGTACCAATTGGAAAGTCGCAGATGCTTTTTCCTTACTTTTTTTCATGAATTACCCGTTAATACCCGTGTCGGGTATTCAGAGCTATAAAATCGATGCGGATGACAAACATTAATTCTCGGAACCTTCCTGGCCTGATTGGTTGCAATTTTGGGTAATCAAGTAGCCACAACCGCTTTTTTCTTTAATCCGTCACAGTGTGCGTTGGACTGCATTCACTCTTCTGTGGAATTTGACAGTTTCGTTATTAACTTTAAAGCATTTTCAAAACTTGCCTCTATCTCTTTGCCATCAGGAAATTTTTATTATATTTTAATGCTTGACCAAATGATGGCCCTAGATAGTAGTTGACGACTAGCAGCTAAAAAAACGACATTGCGATTTCACCAAAATTATCCTTTTTTCTTGAATCGGGAACAGTGTGTGCCGTTGCTGTAATACACAATAATTGGACAATCTATCCCACATGATGTTTGATTTCCCAATGCACAGTCACACTAGGCAATTAATATCGAAACAGACGACTAGTTGCGAAGAACTCTTCAGGAATATCAACACTATAGAAAACACTCACAAAATAGTGGCACTTATCCAGCTATTCCTCAGAAGGCGACAATTCTTTTTGGTGAAGTGAAAAAGAAAAAATTACCTGCGAGCTGTGCTAGGAGTAGTTGCACTAATATGGACCGGAGGTGAGACGGAGGCAGCCCCTTGGGAAATTGTAAAACACATCCCGAAGATGTGGGCCTCAGCGGGATTAATCGTAGCAACGGATCGAGCAGTTGAGACAGTAACGATGGAAAAAGACCACACTACCACCATCGTCATAGGGTCATAGGGGCGTTTATAGTAGCTGCCCTACTGATCTTAATACTTCGTATCGAATCCAATCAAAATCGGGGTAGGCGGAGCACACTGATCGGAATTGAAGAAAAAAGCGCCTTTAGCCTAAAGGAAGATTGTGACGAAAATTGTAATTTTAATAGACACACTACCATTCCTCACACTGTGGCACAATATCAAGGTTGAAAAATAAAAAATTCCGTACGAAAACAATTCATGAAAATTGAATTCTGCAATTGCGCACCTTAGAAATATTTCAATTAAGATTCCAATCGAATGCAGGCAACATATGAAATCCCCAGGCCAACAAAATGTTCAAGACTTTCATGTTAACTAATTTGAGTACAAAATTCAGCTGCCGAAAGTTTCCGAATCCAAAGTTCTGAATGATTGAAACTGCCCAATTTTCCATTTAACATATGGCACGTACATGCGTATCCCACTCAAAATTTTCAAATCTCTACATAAACAATTTCTTCCTCAAAAATTTGGTTTCGATGTAACAAATATACACTATTTCCATTAGAAAAAAAACTACATCACAAAGGTGCTTTTTCCTTCAATCCTGATCAGTGTGCGGGGAACGAGACATCAAAGAGACATTCCGTTAGTCAGCCCAAATTGGGCTGCCCAATACACCATCAAAGAACGTAAAGGACGAGAAATAGAGCACCGAATAAAGAGATCAAATTTTGCTACTTGTAATGAAAAGTTTACCCCTGGTAGTAGCCTCGGAATCAAAACAAAATAATTTATACTATCACACACATTTTAGAATAAATTAGTCTCCACCCTTGTGATTTACACATACGACATTTGAAAGTGCGAACACGGACACTTTACCTACTAATGATTTAGAACACGGTTGTTTAAGATATTTGTGTCTGTAAGATTTTAAAAATTGACACAATTATAAATAAGCATACACGGTCGCATCAGTGGGCTTAGTCCCGAGGGAAGCGGATTGTGTACTTTACTTTACATTATTTTTACCTTTTCTCCAAAAGTACCTAATGAATCCATCAAATCTAAACGGGGCTAACAAGTGTGACAACTTCATCTGCCTTTGACAACCATCTTGATTTTCTCTCCAATGCCACCAGCAACAGCTAAGCTGACTCCACCTCCAAGAATATAAAATGCAGACCTCAAAAGTGAATTTTGCATCGATCCCAAATTCCCCAAATGAACCTTTTCAATCTCATCAAGAGAATACATTTTCCAGATTCTCCGATCGTATTCCCACTTACCCCCAATATAAAAACTGCTGCTGAGAAATCTAGTGATCTTATACCAAAATTCAAAGCGTCCACTAGTTACAGCTTGATTATAAGCCTCTACAACGACATCCAAATTCGGTGATGAGAATGCTGCATAATATGTCCCATAATTGATACTCTTTTTCAGCACGTTGTAATCAACATGGTTGGTGGCGGTAAACATATGTGCATACTATGCACTGCATAGTCAGAGACCAGATCAAATAGAATAAAAAATGCTCTAGGATATTTATATGTTTTCAACCCAGACATCTCTTCTTCATGCATAATACTTCTGCGGTACCAATTTTTCGCCATAAGGCCCAAACTCGGTTCCCAGGCATCCGACAGATTTGCCAACTTAAGCAGATACAATCTTAGAAATTCGTCACTGTCGTCATCCGACGACAATGTCGAAAATTTGTGTCCTGCCTCTACCAGCTGTTCAACGCTACTCTCTTGTACCTCAACTTTATTGACGATTCGACTGCTATTCAACTCCATCAAATAAAATTGAGCCAGTAAAAAACTCACTCCAATCCAAATGTATTGTGACTTTATCCAATGAGAAAAATGTCGCCGTTGTGGCAAAATCTGTAGAAATAGTGGTGTAATCACTGTCATGACGACCCAACAGAAATCTCGTCCAAATGGTTTGCAAATCAAAATCCACCAACTTATCGCTATCCCAATTAGAAGCCAGAGGTTCCATGTGAAGGGGGCAGATAGCGACAGGAGGGCAAATTCTGTTTCTTGTGAAATGGATCCCCTAGTGGTCGGATACAGAATCCCATAATTGTTGTATGAAATGAATTTCATGTGATCATAAGCATGAAAATTTTGTTGACTGCTGCTACAGTATGGACAACGCAGTATGGATGTGCTGCATCCTTTTCCATTGTGATGAACAGGCCAAGGTCCTATATCTAGGCTCATGTTCAAGTGCCCAAGGGTGTCGCTGTACAATTTGAGGTTGAATGATGGAGGAAATTTATGCATCAAAATTTCTCGCGCTGTCCAGTCCCAGACGCCATTCTTGATTAGACTGATGGTCGGTCCATTTAGTAACCCGATGTAATTACCAAGCCAAAACTTTTTTCTTTGACTCCTTGTGTACTTTTTAACCTTCGAAAGAAAATCCACTACATTCTTTCCATTTTTCAATTGAACAAGTGATTTTATGTCAAGGTCAATCACCTTGACCCAGGGATCAGCCTTCATGTAAAAAGGGTCAACAATCGATGCAGAGATTATTTGCGTTGTATCAAATTGAATAAAAAATTGATATACGTTCGTTGGGGCATAGCAGGATTCGTTGACTCCTTGACTTGTTTTGAAACCCTCTGGTGGTGATTTTGCAAACTGATGTGCTCTATGAAAAATCCCTACAAAATCATGTAGGACACTTCGAAATTGATTTTGAATGTAGGCTTGGAAAAACATGTGGACGAAAGTGAGGGTTGGAGAATGGGGTGAAGTTTGTTTTGCTACCAGAAGATGGGCCACTGGACCCAGGAAAATTGGTCTATCGAAGGATTCACACAGATCGGTGTAGTTTGTGGAACAAAGTTTTATTGGACTTTGACCTTTTTGAAAATGATGAACGAGCAGTTGTGATAAAAGAGATTCTTTTGGAGGTACGTGAATGGTGAGTCTGGAGAATTTGAAAAGATCAAGAACATGAATTGTGTCTGGTTGTATTGAATGATGGAACAAAGTCTTGATTGAGATCTGTGGCATTGCTGTGGTCACTCCCATTTGGGTGTTTGGTGTTAAAAAAGTGCAGAGAAGGAAGGTAAAAACTTTCATTTCCATTCCACTGATCAGCTTTGAATTTGCGGAGAGAATGAGTTTGGGATTAGAAAGTTGATCATTTTCAATGCAGGCAATCTGTGTACTGTACTATATGGTACCTTGGAACCAAGAATTCCTATAATGATGTGAGGCGATCTATTAACGACGCGTTGTTAGGCTGGGGAATTTGGCCGTTTTCTGTGGTACCTACACCCTAAATTAATGGATAGTGAGCTCTACATTGAGTGAATGAGTTTCAAACGGATAGTCGAGTTTCAATTGGAGCGCTAACAGTAAATTCTCTGGCGAAGTTTAAATATAAATTTATTACTTAACGTTGCAGTCTTGTTTGAACATGCATTAGGCCGATGGAATTCTGATCTAACAAAGTCCGTAGCTGAAAAGTTATTAAGTGGAAAATGGATTCAACAGTAAATTCATTGTATAATTCTAGTTGTAAAAGTGGATTTATAAAGTGTTTTTTGTGGATTTTGAAAATTGATTTACAAGGGTTTGAAATGTTGGTTCTGGTTCATATATCACTGGGATATGGTATTAATTTTATCTTCCATCGCACACTGTCAATACTTTAAAAGAATTGTTTGTGAAGTGTTTGTGTTTCAGGTGACAAAAATTATTTGATACTTGAGTACTCACTCGGCTATTTGGGTGCAGGTTTGCATATGTACGAATATTGCAGTTGCGTATATGTAAAAATTTTAAGTACCCACAGTTTTTTGTTTAAGATTTTCTGGTACTTTTATACACTGAAGTTTTGAGAACGGGTACCACAAAGAGTTCAGTTTCTCGGTCCGATCGAATAATTCGTTTTACCGAAAGTCACAACGAGAAATTTTACCGACGTTGCACACTGGACCAATTTCCATAAAAAAGCAGATAGGGAGATAGGGGTTGATTTTTGAAGTGACTCAGATTGGGGAAATGAAAGTAGCAATTGATGTGGAGTTGATGTTAGCCCAATTTTGCCAAATATCAAAATATTTTAAAATTATCTTGTGGCATAAAACATGTTTTGAAAATTCCAAGTTGCACTCAACTCTATTGGAAAACTACCAAAATTCACTGCAAGTTCTGTCCGACCTGGTCCGACTAACTAACCACTATAATTTATTAAGTTCTATTTGTAGTCAACTATTTTACCAGAATTGGCTGCCACTACTTTCCACCCTCGTAAAATTTTCTAGTTGAAGTTGGTTAATTTTGCATTTGATTAGATGGAAGTACAGACTCAGATGAACCTTCATTTTCAAAATTCAAAATTGGAAAATTATGTTATGTGTCACTTTAAATCGAGTTCAAATTGATTTACTTCAATCCTTACCGAAAATCAAGTTATCGAACTTATCAGAAATCTATTCAATGAACTGAGATTTCCATATGCTGTACAGCCTTATGAGTCTATTAAAGTTCTTAGATAGTGAACTGCAATGTAAGTTTAACTCTAATACTTCTAGTTTTAACTACAAATCATTCTATGCTTGCTTAGCCTTAAATATTCTAGAATCAAAATCCTTTTTCATATAAATACAACAAAAATTCTACGCTACATTTTTCATTTGTTATCTTGTTTAATATTCGTAAAACAATATGACCTTCATCTATTTAATGAATTGAAGAAAATTCACAAGAGAGTACATGGAGAGCGAATTATAGAATTATAGAAAACTGAAATAATTAGTCAAAACATTTATGTTTCAACAATTTGGTTGTACAATATAACTCTGAAATCGGGAATAAGTTTAAATCCTGAATTTCATAATTTTTGAATGAAGGATTCTTGTTTTATGGAAAAATTTTGAAGCGACTGCTAACTAGACCATTGACGCCATAATTCGCTTTCGTCGTCCACGTTTTGGAAATTGAGCATTTTGATTTATGGACGTGTGTACGTACAAAAATGCAAGTGAATGGCGGAGAGGACAAGTTCAAACTCGTCGTATTTCCGGGGTGGCAGGTTATCGCAGCCAAGATTGGTAGAAAAATTATCCAAATTTGAAATTGGTTGAATTAAAACTTTTCGACAGTCACAGTGTTGTGAGTGGAGTTGAAAATTATAAATATTGTGGTGTGATATCTCCACCCTCAGATATGTGACATGGAATTTATGCACTTTAAATAAAGTGTAGAACACACTTGGTTTAATTAAACAAATGTAATAATAATGATGCAGACTGTATTTAATGACGGAGTTAATTTTAGTGACTTGGACAAAACTTAGATTTTAACTTGACTTGACATGTTGTCACGTTCACAACTAATTGAAGACTCTTTGTTTTAATCTTAGAACACTTAAAACTAAACTTAGTACATGCACGTTAATAATAACGAAGGTTGGCCAAAAGAAAGATTAAAGTATTTTCCGTTCATCACAAACAGCTTAAGTACCAGCTTAGCCAACCTATTGCTATTACATATCTTTTCTCCACAATTCCCCAATGAACCCATCAAACCCAAACGACACTCACAACTGTGACCACCTTCACCTATCTCCGACTACCATCTTGATTTTCTCTCCAATGACACCAGCAACAGCTAAACTGATCCCACCTCCAAAAATATAAAAGGCTGACCTCACCAGTGAATTTTGCATCGTTCCCAAATTCTCCAAATGAACATTTTCAATCTGATCAAGCGAATACATTTTCCAAATTCTCCGATCGTGTTCCCACCTACCACGAATCCAAAACCTCCATTTAACAAATTCGTTGATCTTATACCAAAATTCAAAGCGTCCACTAGTTACAGCTTGATTATAAGCTTCTATGACGATATCCAAATTAGGTGCTGAAAATGCTGCATAAATTGTCCCATAATTGAAACTCTTCTTCAACACGTTGTAATTGACACGTTCGTCGGCGGTACGATAATGTGCCAAGTCAGAAACCCGATCAAATGGAATAAAAAAGGCTCGAGGATATTTATACGTTTTCGACCCAGACATCTCTTCTTCATGCAGAGCACTTCTGCGGTACCAATTGTTCGAAATAAGGCCCAAACTCGGGTCCCAGGCATCCGACAGATTTGCCAATACAAGCAGACTCTTCCTTATAAATTCGTCACTGTCGTCATCCGACGACAATGTCGAAAATTTGTGTCCTGCCTCGACCAGCTGTTCAACGCTACTCTCTTGTACCTCAACTTTATTGACGATTCGACTGCTATTCAACTCCATCAAATAAAATTGAGCCAGTAAAAAACTCACTCCAATCCAAATGTATTGTGACTTTATCCAATGAGAAAAATGTCGCCGTTGTGGCAAAATCTGTAGAAATAATGGTGTAATCACCGTCATGACGACCCAGCCGAAATCTTTTCCAAATCGCTTGCACAACAAAATCCATATAAATATCCCAATTAGAAGCCAGAGGTCCCATGTAATGGGAGCAGACACGGACAGGAGGGCAAATTCTGTTTCCTGCGAAATGGACCCCCTACTTTACGGATACATAATCCCAAATTTTATTTCTGAAATAAATTTAATGTGATCATAAGAACGGAAATCTTGTTGACGGCTACAGTCTAAACAACTCAGTACGAATGTGCTGCATCTTTTTCTGTTGTGATCCAAACGCCAACGTCCTAAATCTAGGGTAATGTTTAAGTGCCCAAGGATGTCGCTGTACATTTTGAGGGTGAATGATTTAGGAAGTTTTTGTATCAACATTTCTCTCATTGTCCAGTCCAAGACGCCCTTTTTGATTAGACTGATTGTGGTTGTTTGATTTGTAAATCCAATAAAGTTACCAAGCCAAAACTTTTTTCTTTGATTCCTCGTGTACTTTTTAGCTTTTGAAAGAAAATCGACCACGTTCTTTCTTGTATTATTCAATTGAACAAGTGATTTTACATCAAGGCCAATCACCTTGACCCAGGGATCAGCCTTAATGTAGAAAGCGTCCACGATCGATGCAGAGATTATTTGTGTTGTATCAAATTGAATAAAAAATTGATATACGTTTGTTGGGGCATAGCAGGATTCTTTGACACCTGGACTTGTTTTGAAGCCCTTTGGTGGTGATTTTACAAACTGATGAGCTCCATGGAAAATCCCGACAAAGTCATGCAGGACACTTCGAAATTTATTTTGCATGTAGGCTCGAAAAAACATGTGGACAAAAGTGAGAGTTGGAGAATGGGGTGAAGTTCGTTCAGCTACCAGGAGATGGGCCACTGGACCCAGGAAAATTGGTTTATCGAAGGATTCACACAGATCTGTGTAGTTTCTGAAGCAAAGTTTGAATGGACTTTGATCATTTCGAAAATGGAGGATGAGCAGTTGTGATAAAAGGGATTCTGTTGGAGGTACGTGAATGGTGAGTTTGGAGAATTTGAAAAGATCAAGGACATGAATTGTTTCTGGTTGTACTGAATGATCTAGTGAAGTCTTGAGTGAGATTTGTGGCATTGCCGTGGTCACTACCATTTGCGTGTTTGCTGTTAAAAAAGCGCAGAGAAGGAAGGTAAAGATTTTCATTTCCATGTCTCTGATCAGCTTTGAATTTGCAGAGTGCAGAGAAAATGAGTTGGAAATTAGAAACTTGCTCATTTTCAATACCGGCTAAATTGTGTACCGTACTAAATGGTAAGGTGGAACCGAGAATTCGTATAGGGGTGTGGCGACCGGTTGCAACTGACAAATTCTCCAGCCTCTATTAACAACGTGTTGTTAAGTTAGAGTCTGGGGAATTTGGTCGTTTTTTGTAGAACCTACACCCTAAATTAATAGCTGGGAGCTGGGAGCTCTGTATTTTGCGAATAAATTTTAAACTGTTAGTCGAGCTTTAATTGGAGTGCTAACGGTAGATCCTCTGACGTTTCAAGTGGATTCTTGTTTGAACATTCATTTGGACACATGGAATTCTGATCTAACAAAGTCCGTAGCTGAAAAGTTATTAAGGAAAAAATGGATTCAAGTGGATTGACAGTAAACTCATCGTAGGATGTCAGTTGGCAAATTGCAATTATAAAGTTTTTTTTGTGGACTTGATTTACAAGGGTTTGAAATGTTGGTTTAGGTATCATTGGGATGTGGTATTCATTTTATCTTACATCGCACACTGTCAATACTTTAAAAAAAATTGTGTTCGAAATGTTTGTGTTTCAGATGAAAAAAATGATTTAGTACTTGAGTATGAGTACTTACTGTACTATTTGGGTATGCTATATCTGTACGACTATTGTGGTTGCTTATATGTACCAATTTTAAGTGCCAATGGTTCCAATGGCTTTGAAAGATGAATGCAGAACATTCTTCTTCTCTTATGGAAATTAAAGTTCTTAGAATTCCTTGTAAATTATGGACGACGATATCAAAGAAATTACAATTTGACTATTTAATTGCTCCTATTTATTTCATCGAGCAAATCAAAAGGATCCACGTTTTGATGACGGGGATAATCTTTAAGATGACAATAAATTGTGTAAGGACTTGTCATATGACGTTACCTCCTTCTACTAATGATAATTTTTAAGTTTGAGGTTTCGTTTGGGTTTATACTTTTAAGACAATCAGAAATTGAACGAAGGAATTTTTTCACATTTTCTGAAATAATTTATCTAATAATTTGCAATTCAAGGTGATCCGAAGATATTTTATTGTTACGCTA
Source organism: Arrhopalites sp. Gr-Col-00791 (assembly GCA_034694425.1). Lineage (NCBI taxonomy): Eukaryota > Metazoa > Arthropoda > Collembola > Symphypleona > Arrhopalitidae > Arrhopalites > Arrhopalites sp. Gr-Col-00791. The sequence goes on from JAQHQX010000205.1 coordinate 15,067, forward strand.
CCAATATTCCAAAGTAAGACACTGGCATTTCTACTTTGGTGTAGACAAAAAAAAGTTGCAAGTGTAGTTTATGCTCATCTTGAAAATTTGAAACTTAGTTTTTTAGACCTAAAAGTTCTAAAAATCCTGTGACTCATGACTTGTCATCTTGGAGTAGCATAACTCTAAAAAGGTTTAAAACAGATTTTATTGTCTATTATAAGGTCACAATGTGTCCAAATATAATTGAAAAAAACATTTTAGCAGCTGCTTATGATGTGGGTTTGGTTAATAAGTGCTCAAAGTTGAAGGTGGGCATCAAGAGAATATTGTGATAACTGCATACAAATTCAAATAACCTTAGACAAAGTCAGGTCCACTTGATCTGAAAGGTGAATTCTATCAAGAGAAGAATCGCAGTCACAGAATTAGTCTGTTGAGTTGTGAGCGACTGATTGGTCGAGCTCCAACGTTTCACTTCAGCTGATTATTTTGGGAAATATAATATTTCAATATAATATTTCAAATATTCATGTCGGGTGGATTTATGTGAAAATACTCAACATTGATCAATGTAGAAATTAACTCATTTTCCTTGCAACCCATTGACCATAGTGTAAGGGTTAATATTTATTCGTAAAACAAAATTACTCTTTTCGTAAACAAATGGTGTAAACAAAAATCTGTTTTTCACTAGCTTTTTTTGTAAACAACCATTTTTTCAACAAAATTAGTCTTTTTCCAAACAGAATTTGTTTACAAAATGAGCAATTTTTGTTTATGAAAAGAGTAATTTTGTTTGACACAAAAATTAACACCCATAGAATAAAGTCTGTAATGACAAGTACATGAAAATATCATTGTGAGTTATGTACTAAGGACTCAGTGGTCCTTAGTCTATGCTTCTATGTTTTTATAGTAAGCTATTTCTAGATCATGCGAAGATTCAGTCTAAGCTACTGAGTAAAATAATGTCTCTAATTACAAGTCACGTCCAATGGGAATGTGCTGACTATGAAACATGATAAGGAGTCATGAGCAAAGAGTATGGATAAACCAAGAGGGTTCAAAAGAGTTACAAAATTTAAGCTTCAAAGGTGGGCCTCAGATTCAAAGTGGAAAAGACAGGTAAGCTCCTCCCCTTTTCTATTGGCGGCATTCAAATCTACTTCACTTTCTTTGACTATCGTGAGCCCTCTTGGTTTATCCATACTCTTTGGTCATGAGTCTTATGAGTCATAAACTAACCAAATTATAACGTTTCCATGTCGTATGAGAGACGATGGAAATCTATGATATTA
>JAQHQX010000206.1:0-16297 GCA_034694425.1 Arrhopalites sp. Gr-Col-00791
TAAATATGTGGAATCTCATGATATTTCTGATAGTTCACACTCATAGCGGCTTCAGGAAAAAACTTGCAAAGAAATAAGATTCTTCGAAAAACGTCTGTGTAAGAGATTTTCATTTTATCAACTCCTTATCCATCTTTTAAGATGTTCTAATCCGTGAAATTAAAGTTTGTGGTTGGAACTTGGTTCGCCAATTTGGTACATTTTGTGCTGAAATACAGGATTTCAGCTCTAAATGCGATTTGGTGGAAAATATGTGGTAGCCAATAATTGACTCTGAAAACATTGTCCTTTGAGAATTGCACATTCAACAAACTTAAAGCAAATACATGTTTGACACGTCTACTCAATTTTTAATTTTGATTTTGCTTTGTTAACTCATCAGAAAGGATTTTTTGATTTCACACGGCTGTGAATTTTATTTGAGCAATTTAATAAAACAATTATTAGGACTAACAAACTTTTTTGCCTCTAGGAGCATCTACCATGTGAATATTTCAAACTGTGAAATCGGTAGTGTTAGAACTTTCAATTTGAATGTCAGTTTATTATCCCCAAAAATCATTTTATTACCACCGAAGGTCATATCCCGGCGCTCCTTTGAGGCTGAGGAGGTTCTTTTAAAATGTTTTGTTGATTAATTTTTTTTTAGTTTCTTAATTCTAGTCTGTTGTTTGTAATCAGAAGCTTTGAATAATTAGTTCTAATTAGCGTCTCTTTCTCTATTCAATTGAATTTTTTCAGAATTTTAGGACTTACTGGATTATCACAGGAGGTCACTTCACAAAGTGCCTTGTGGTGTAGAAATTGGAGGTCCCAAAAAAATTTTGAATGCATAATATGCATTCAAATATTACATATTTGAATTCAACAGATCAAAATCTATTTATGTGCATTCTCACAATAATTAAAACGCAGTACCAGACAAAAATCTTCATATTATTTGTATTTGAGAAGACTTAAGTCAACTTGAGCGTAGACTCAGGTTTTGCTTAAATTCAAAGATAAAAAAAAGATGAATCAATCACAGTGACTCTTACATTGTGAGTCAACAATAACAATTTGTGATTTAAAGTAAAGTCTCGTGAAATAACCGGTTTTGTGAGATAGCCTGGGCAGGATTTAGCTCATTTGTCATATGTGCTAGTACATACAAGGTCACATGATTTTTTCCGTTTTTAGCTCGGGCTATTTCACAAGATTTTACGGTAAGTTTTTCGTTTTGAATACGGTTTGCATTTTTTCGTTTGGAAGACAATTCAAACTTTGTTGCTGTTGTAAGTTGGAAGAGAAGATATCCTTTTTTTCTGCAAGGTCTTCACATAATGAAAGAGTTTGAGGATCATCCAGTGGAAAACTTGTATTTCTTATATTGACTACATCTTGCAGAATGGAAATAGATTCATCATATCGATTAAGATCCCAAAGAAGATCACTAATTATCTCCCTAGTCCACAAAATATCCGGATGTTGTGGTTCCATGGATTTTTTTTGAATTTCATATATTTGATTATACATTTCAAAGGCCTCTTGAGATTTCAAACAAAGTCCCAATGTATGGGCCATGTAGGACATAGTGTGTAGTACATCAGGATGGTTTGGTGGATAAATTGTAAGTCTTGCTTCATAAACTTTATTCATCATCTCCAAAGACTTTTCATACTCTCCTTGAGCCCGCAGAACAAATGCCATTTGTTCCATAGCCAATAGGACTTGTCGATGATTTTCGCGATGAATTTTTCTTCCAGCCTCGTAGACCATCTTATAGATTTCGAGTGACTTTTGATAATTTTTCTGATCAAACCAGTCCGTCCCGATATACATCAGTGTCCACAGCATATTTTCATCCATATCTCCTTTAACCATCTCCATTTGTTGGTCATGAACTTCTTTGTACACTTCCGTTGCATCATAGTGCCTGTCCTTGGATTTCAGTATCTCTGCCATCAGTTTCATCATTTCTAACCAAAATTCCATATTGATATTTAGCGACGTGCAAAAACCTTGAGTGAGCAGATTTGCAATTTGTGATGAATCTGCATTTCCATTCGAATTTATATATTCTAATCCCCTCGCATAAATTTCATTGATCAATTTTAAAGCTCCTTGGTTGCCATCACCATCACGAACAAACTTCAAATTTTGTGAATATGCGATAGTCAACTTTTTAACATAAAATTCTTTTTTAATTTCTGCTGCTTCATGAAATTTCCCTTGGTCCTTGAGTACAAAATAAAGCTTCTTCATTGTCCACCCCAGATCAGCATCTTGTGGTTCCAAATGTTTCGATTGAAAGTCATAAACTTCTACTAAAAGTTCATATGCTTCTTGCAATTTCCCTTGACTACAAAATACGTCATTTATTTTGCTGGCCATTAAATATTATAACAATTTACAAATGTACAAGTGCAGATATTTCGAAGAAAACAGCAATAAATTGTCTCAGTCATTGAAATTTTAATTGTGACTTATTTTCTATTTCCTAATTTCTTGGTAAAAAAAAACAATTTGTGAAATTGTGATTATCAATTCGATCAACCCCCAACAGTTCTCACTTAATTATTTAAAATTAAATCTCAGTCATCAAAAATCAAATTCATATTAAATACAGTTTTAGTGTAAGTTAATTCAACTTGAAATCCACCGTATTGGTCTTGTAATTGGTTCAGTTCAGTTTGTGGATGAGGACGATGGGGAGTTGATGTTGATTCAGATGGCCAATTCCTTCTTCTTCTTCGTAAGAAATTCACATCCGACAAGTTTGCACTTCAAAATTCTCAACTTATTTTTCTGAGTGTAAGATAAGTTTCCATTTTTGGTGGAATCTTTTTCATTTCCATGTCTCTTCAAATGAATTTTCAAATTGGATTTGAATGTAGCAGAGTAGTGACATTGAGGGCACTTCCAAGGCTGCTCTCCTCTGTGAACCATCTCGTGCTTTTTCAGATTTGAAGATAGAGCAGCTGAATACTTGCATCCATCAAATGAGCATTTGTGGGGTTTTTCACCCGTGTGAGTCCTCATATGCGCATTCAGGTGGCCGCTGGTGACTGTCGAGTAGTCACAAAATTCACATTGGAATTTCTTCTCTCCCGTGTGACTGCGGGCAATGTGGACCGTCAAATCGGTGGATGTGGTTGTTTTGTATGGGCAGTGGGGACAAGGAAAGGGCTTCTGCCCCGTGTGGGTCCCCAAGTGAAGTTTCATGGTGGATGATCGAGTACATTTGTAGGGGCAGTGGGGGCATTTGTGTTTCTTGACCTTCTCCTTCTGCTCCCCAACCAAATGCACCAGAAAATGAGAATTCAATTGTTCTTTTGTTTTGGCTGCATAATGACACTCCCTACATTTAAATGGACGATCATCTGAATGAGAATGGATCATGTGACTTTGTAAACTGTCATTTCGGTTGGTTGTGTAAGGGCATTGGGGACAGGCGAAAGGTTTCTCATTCAAATGAATCCTCTTGTGCCTATCCAGATGGGATTTTGTGGTAAATTTTTTGTTGCATTCAGAACAATTGAATTTCTTCTGTTTGGTGTGGACCAACTCATGAGATTTTAAATGGGAACTTTGAGTGAATGACTTTTGGCATTGGGGATGGGGACATTTGAATGGTCTTTCCCCCGTGTGGGTTCGAATGTGGGTATTGAGACTAGATGTGTGATTTGTTTTATAGGGACAGAAGGGACAATTGACCATCTTTTAGTTGGACCAGGAAAATTCTTTATAAAATTCAAAGTTGTCAGTGCTAAAATTTCGAGAAATTATTCTGTTGTTAATCGACAATTACACTGACTATTATTCAATTGAATTTCAGAATTTCTTACTACTATTTACTATTCGATGATAAATTAAATTAAATTAACTTTGTATATTTTACCTGAGTAGAATTGGAAGCTGGAGAAAAGTCAATTGGATTAAATGGCTTCAATTTTGTGTTGAGAATATTCAATAACAATCAAGTTGGTGGGTATGTTCAAGATTGAAAATGTTCCGATTGAATGTTCACTTGTTGCTTTAGTCTGGAGAATTCTAAGGTTTCGTCTTTACCTGGACTTTATAAAAAGACTCCTATAAATAGACCTCGACAACAATTTCTATTGTTCTTTTGTTGATGGTCATAACAAGGGCCCTCATGGAATTCTTGGATTTACAGAAATAGTGACAAGGAAAGGGCAAAGACTTTTAATGAGAATTTTGAAAGATTTCAAAACGATGATTGAGCTAAAATAAACCATTGATTACAAGAGTTCCAGTTGGTACATTTTCTACGAAGAAGGGTTGTCCTTTGCACAGAAAATGTTTTTGTATGCAGAAAGTTCAAAAATTTTATTTTTGAAATTGAAATGCGAATAGAATGAAAACTAAACGATACTTCATGTTGATCCATTCTGGAAATGTGTTGATTTAATTCATGTTGAATTGAGTTCCATATTTCATGTTTTTTTGGTCGCATCTCTCAATAATTAATTGTAGAGTCTATCAAACTTTAAGCAAAACTGGATCCAGATCCGAAAACCGATTTTAAGCGGTTTTAGATCTGCTCATAGTTTTCCAATCGCCTGAGGGGTACACGGACGGACAGACGGACGGAAAAACGATTTCAATAGGGAGCTTCGCTTCCCTAAAAAGCATCGAAAGTTGCCACCAAATTTATTGACAAAAGAACTGTAAAGATGGTCGTCAGGATGAAAGATAATGCAGTCAAAATTGTGAAAAAAATGACGACAAACTTGAGGGCTTTATAAAAATATTTCTGACGATAAAAATCGGCTACTATTTTTCTGTTTGTAGTTTTTATTTGCAGCTTGAATTTTTTATTTGCGGTTTGTATTCTTTATTTGCGGTTTGTCTTTTGCATATATTTGCGTTGCCCTATTTTTTAAAAGCTGCAATGTATATAACCTATAAAAATCAAACTGTCCCACGACCACTACTCGTACAATTGACTAGTACATTTGACATGATTCAACTAAACTCCACCAATATATTTGAAATTTGAAATAAGTTAGCGAGGTGGAAATAAATAAAAATTACAATCAAACAACAAACTGACTCGACGAGACGACACAATTTGAAATTCTTTTTCAAAACCTATTCAGTTGCCCGCCCAAACATGTTGTGCCAATTTTCTGAGAAGAATTAAAACTACCTCCGAGCTGCACATTTACAAGATGGTGGACAGAGTGATTTTCTTTCTTGTCCTTTCAATAATCACAATTCCAGCAAATGGAAATTCAACTGATGGGATCAAATTGGCAGACCAAAGAGCCATCATAAAATTGAATAAAGTTTTGGGTGACGACAGTCTCTGTTTCCTCTTTGTGCTCTTTGACCTACAACTGGACATTGGAGATGTGCAAGATGGACGTCCATTCAAGACCACCCACTCCCTCGTCCTCTACACCAATTTGCTTGAGAATCTAACCAAGGGGCCATCTTCACTCGATTCACGATTGGGTCATTTTCGAAAAGCTTTTTCCTACATGAGAAACATGAAATGTCACATCCTCATTTACCAATCACCTACTACAGAATGGGAAAGAGAAGGTGGGTTTGATTTTATAGGTTCCACGATTTTCGACATGTATCGTGGTGGACATGCGAAATCCTACGAATTGGTACTGACACTCATCGAAAATGGTGAAGATCCTCTACCAGAATTTAATGTAAACCCAACTGTTCCAAAGATTGTGATGGACTTGTTTGAAACGGCAGTCCTCAATGGAAATGGGAGTACCAGAGAGAAGATGGGTGAGATGAAAAGAGGTGTCTGCTGTTTCAACTTTTTCCATGCAAATAATTTTGTCATTAGCGAAACGTTCGAATGTCAACAGGAATCCCATTTCCATCCTGGGATTTCAAATAAGAGTCCAATGAATGTGGGTTGCTTCAAGGAAATTTTAGAATGTCACAGAAACATCACAAACAATGGCCGCATCATGAATTGGGAATTTGTTACAGCCACAATAAACGATGGACACGACTACCAAACTGCTTTAGTTGGACTACAAGAGGGCTTTGTTTTGGGTTCGGAATCACCCGCAAGTAGACGACACCCAATTTCACTGACATTAACAAGTCTCTATTTCATCTATTCTGCTCTGAACTGTACGACACTCTTGAACCAACCCAGTACATATCACTTTGACTTGATGGTTTGGCTCCCCAATGGAAAGGACTATTCAATCTCGTTGGGTGACTTTCGGCCAATTGAGAAAATTGTAGTTGGATCTGTTGAAAATTTCAAGTTTATCACAGCAGACAGTGTCCAGACACTCCGGGAGTCATTTGCTGTCTATTTGCAGCCATTTCAAATCTCAGTTTGGATCACCCTCACAACACAAATTGCAGCTACTTCATTTTCTCTGGCCATTTTTTCCATCTTGTGCAGTCAAGAGAATGGGGGGAAATTAGGATGGAGGTTGACATTGGTGTTGAAACTTGTTGCGGAAATGTCAACGTCTGGTGTGAATTCCATTTGGAGGATTTTGATAGAGCAGCCAAATTACGAAGAATTTATTCGGAACTCAGTTGTAAGACATCAAGAGCTTCACAAGGGGAGACGTTGGATGCAAATTTATGGATTTATTTTGGGAATGTGGCTCCTGATGGGACTGCTCCTTACAAATTGGTACAAATCCATCATGCAGGCCAACTACATGACTCCCTTCCCATTTCGGACCAACTGGACCAGCATCAAACAGTTCAATTGGACTACAAGTGACTTTGTTGTCTACACCATTCAGCCGAATTGTCCAGTACTTGCGTTTCGATTTCCTGAGAACTTTACGCGATACGAAGATATGACCTTTGGTGGACTAGAAGGTTTATGGCATTATGGAATGCCGATGAAATCAGAATTATTACTTCAACTCCATCATATTGGATTATGCCATTGGTTTAGTTGTCTTTCATCTGTGGGCATCATCACGCACTCTGATCTCGATAATGAAAAACAGGTGCCTTTCCACAAGTCTTTCTTCGCACATAATACAGACTGTAAGGCATTTGTTGATTGGGTTCGAGTCATGGGGAAGATCAAACTGCTTTGCTCGAAACAGTTGGAGGGTCCCAATGAAAAGCTAATTAAAAATGTGCTTCATTTGCCCAAAACTCTTATGATTGTGGAGGCGAAGCATTTCTACACAACTTGGAACATATTCAAGATCGCAATGAGTAAAAATTCAAAGTTGAGATTCGCTCATAATGCGAATGTCAAAGAGGATTATTTCAAGAAAGTCCAATCCTTCGGTTATTCTCTTATTCCCATCTCATTTTTGGAGTTGATGTTTTCTAAGCCCATTGGCCAGTTGGTTCCCCAGAGAATGAAAATATTGACCAGTTCTGGAATTTATAATTATTGGAATAAATGGCACGAGATTCGGATCAAGAGTCAAAATCAGGGAGTATCCGTCAACGCTTCGATTTTATTAGATGAAAATGAAAATGTTGACGATGTGAGGCCAGTTGGACTTGTGTCGTCGGATATTCACTTGATCTTTGATTTGTCTGTTCTGGGTAATTTCTTGGCTGCAATTCTTCTCTTCACGGAATTATTGTTTCGGATCAATTGGAAGTGGCATTGTCTAAGGGTATGGGGAATGATGATAAATATGTGGAATCTCATCATATTTCTCATAGTTCAGACTCATTACAGCGTGAAGAAACTTGTAAAGCCATAAGATTCTCAGAGGAACGTCTGTGCAAAAAATTTTCATTTTATCAACTCCTTATCTATCTTTTAAAATGTTCTAATCCATGAAATTAAAGTTTGTGGTTGGAACTTGGTTCGCCAATTTGGTACATTTTTTGTTGAGATACGGGATTCCAACTCTGAATTTTATTTGGTGGAAAACATGTGGTAGCCACCAATGGACTCTTAAAATATTGTCCTTTGAGACTTGGACATTCAATAAACTTAAAGCAAATGCATGTTCGACAGGTCTACACAATTGTTAATTTTAGTTTTGCTTTGTTAACTCATCAGAAAGAATTTTTTGATCTCACACGGCTGTGAATTTTACTTGAACAATTTAATAAAAAAATTATGAGGACCAAAAAACTTTTTTGCCTTGAGGAGCATCTATCATTGGAACATTTGAAACTGTGACATCGGTAGTGTTAAAACTTCCAATTTGATTGTCATTTTATTACCACCGAAGGTCATGTCCCGGCGCTTCTTTCAGGCTGAGGAAGTTCTTTTAAAATTTTTTGTGGATTAATTTCTTGTTTAGTTTTTTAATTCTGGTTTGTCGTTTGTAATCAGAAGTTTTGAATAATTCCTGATTTGTTATCTTAAATTCTTTCCACCTGCATATAGGAGATTCCAATTGTAGATACTTTATTTGGACAGTTTTTTGGATTTTGACTCTGGTCGGATGGTGAGAAGAAAAGAGGTTATTAAAGTTCGATCCTCTTTCCGTAGGACAACCTTATCCTGATGTTACTTGCAAACGGTTTCCGAAACCAACGGTGGAACTGGTCCCGCAAATCAGAAAGATAAATTTGGGGAAAGTAGCTGTTAAAACCTAGACTAGAATTCCAGCCCCAGAATAATATTATAAATTCTAGTATATAAAAATCCTAGAGTATACAAACATACAAACATTGTATAGAACATATAGAGACGCAAGAGAAGGCAGAACAAGCGTGTGTTAGTGAAACCCACGTCGCCACGTCAATTGTTTTTTGCTCGTAGTTGTTGATAAATATTATCAAAAGTGATAATTGATGTCAAGTATAATTTACCGCTAGTTAGGCAAATCGGCAAATTTACCGAAACGTTTTGTCGATAAATTCGATTCACCCAAAACCGAGATCTCTAATACTGGCCACTTCCCCACTGAATAGAATCCGACAGTAAGTGGATAATGTCACTAGAAAGATCTTCCTACCACTGTGAGTATCTGCATAATAGCGATTCATTCAAGGTTCAAATATTTTACCCAGAAATAAAATTACTCGTCGTAGGAACAACTCAGACTCTGTAAAAACTATCCCATAGACTTGCAATTAACGAATCTTCAAAAATATTTGCATTTTCTGAAACTGTCTGGAAAAACCTATTTCTGGAAAAAGAAATGATTCCTTATTTGAATTTCCTTTATCTAAATGCTTTTGTCAAAGAAAATTAAACGAATGTTGACACAAATACGAAATGTTATTCTTCATCACATAAATTGATTTTCCGTACAAAAATTTGTGCTGTTTTAAGTTTAAATTCAGTCATTTATTTTCCTGGACATTAAAAATGATAATAATTTACAAATGGACGAATGCAGACATGTCAAAGGGAACAGAAATTAATTATCTGAGACATTTTAATCGTGATTTATTTTCTGTTTCGTAATTTCTGGGTAAACAAAAACAACCATTGAAATTACGATTGTCAGTTCGATCACGCCGAAATGCCTCACATAATTGACTTTTAATTTATTCAACATAAAATCACAATTATCAGCATTCTTATTTACTTTCAGGATAGTTGCGACTCAATTCTATACAATTTTTACTTGAAATCCACTCCATTGATCTTCTAATTGGTTCAGTTCAGTTTGTGGATGAGGACGATGGGGAGTTGATGTTGATTCAGATGGAAGGCCAATTCCTTCTCCTCCTTCGTACGAAATTCACATTCGTCAAGTTTGCACTTCAAAATTCTCAAATTATTTTCCTGAGTACAAGAAAAGTTTCCATTTTTGGAGGAATCTTTTACATTTCCATGATTCTTCAAATGTCTCTTTAAATAGGACTTTCTTGTTGCAGAGTGGGGACATTGAGAGCACTTCCAAGGCCTCTCTCTCCTGTGAACCATCTCGTGGAGTTTCAGGGTATAAGATTCAGCAGCTGAATACTTGCATCCCTCAAATTGACATTTGTATGGCTTTTCCTTTGTGTGACTCCTCATGTGTCGATTCAGGTGGGTGTTGGTGACTGCAAAATAGTCACAAAATTCACATTTGAATTTCTTCTCTCCCGTATGACAACCTTTGATGTGGACATTCAAATTAGTGGATGAGGTTGTTTTGTAGGGGCAGTGGGGACAGAGGAAGGGCTTCTCTCCCGTGTGGGTCCTCAAATGAATCTGTATGTTGGATGATGCGATGGATTTGTAAGGGCAGTGGGAACATTTGTATTTCTTGATTTTCTCCTTCTCCTCCTCACCCAAATGCACCCTCAAATGATAATTCAATTCTTGTTTCGTCTTGGCTGCATAATGACACTCCCCACATTTAAATGGTCGATCATCCGAGTGAATACAAGCCATATGTGTTCGTAAATGTCCATTTTGGTTGGTTCGATACGGGCATTGGGGACAGGCGAAAGGTTTCTTCTCCAAATGAATCCTCTTGTGGGTGTTCAGATGGGATTTTAGGGCAAACTTTTTGTTGCATTCACAACATCCGTATTTTTTATCCTGAGTATGAACCACCTCGTGATATTTTAAATGGGAACTTTGAGTGAATGACTTCTGGCACTGGGGATGGGGACATTTGAAAGGTCTTTCCCCTGTGTGGGTCCGAATGTGATACTCTAGACTTTGTTTGTGCTTTGTTTTATACGGACAAAAGAGACAATTGACCATCTTTTAGTTGGATAACGAATATTCTTGATGTAATTCAGAGATGCCAGGTCTAAAAATTCGAGAAATTATTCAGAGGTCAATTGACCATCACACAAATTATCCTTCAATTGTGTTTCAAAGTTTCTCCCTATTATTTACTATTCGATAATAAATTAATTTTTATCAATTTTGTACATTTACCTGAGTAGAATTAGAAGCCGGAAAAAAGACAATTGGATACAATTAAATGGCTTCAATTTAATTTTATATTAAAAATTCAATTTCGTGTTGAGAATATTTAACAATAAAGTGGGTATGTTCAAGATTGAAAATGTTCCGAGTGAATGTCTACTTGTTGGTGGAGTCTGGGAAATTCTAAGGTTTCGTCGTTTTTACCTGGACTTCTAAAAAGACTCCTATAAAAAGACCTCCACAACCATTTCTATTGTTCCTTTGTTGAGGGTCATTCAAAGAGCCCTCATGAAATTCTTGGATTTACAAAAATAGTGACAAGAAATGGGCAAAAACTTTTAATGTGTAATGAGAATTTTGAAGGATTTCAAAACGATGGTTGAGCTAAAATCAATAAGAGTTTACAGTAGACATATTTTCTACAAGGAATGGTTGTCCTCCGCACAAAAAATGCTTTTATATCCAGAAAGTAGAACAGTTTTGTTTTTGAAATGGAAATATGAGTAAAATTAAAACTAGACGATAGTTTATGCTCATTGATTTTGAAAATGGGTTGCTTTAATTTAGGTTGCATTCAGTTCTATGTTTTATTTTGATATTTTGCAGTTTCCATTTCTAAAGACTTAATTGTAGTCTATCAAGTTATTAATCACAACGGAAATAATCACTTGATTGGGACACACCAATGGAAGAAAATCACAGTAGAAAACAGCAGCAGTTTGTATATTCGGTTATGATTCCTACATTGTTTTGGGAAATACAGCGTGGGCCAACTGAAGGGGCACAAAAGTTTTTTAATACTTTTGATGTGATATTCTTGTGGGCACAAACTGTCAACTGTACCATTTCAATGGAGTTATGTGTATCAATCATATAATTCCTTGTCTAGTGCAACACATTCTGTATCTAAGGTACGAAACCAGAAAGATTTAAATATTTGAATCTTGACATGTTTGAAAGATTTTTGAATTTAAGTAGATTATTAAAATTAACTTTGGATCTCGGGTCCCTTCTTCACGTCTACGTCAAGAGCTGTTTGTGTGTTTAATTTTTCTTTTTGATTTTTGTATCCGTAGAACAATCAAGAAGAAAGATTTTTTGGAAAATCTCAAATATATTTCATGGTTGATGGAGACAATTTGTAGTTACCAAGACAACATGAATATTTTTAATGGGTCATATGCTAACGTAGTCTTTACTTCTAAAATTTATTGTCTCGGAATGTCAATTGTTTGTATATTTGTAGCTATAAAAATTCACAATGAAATATCAGTTATAGTATCTGCTTCATCGCTTGCTGGTTAGAGATTTTGAATAATGAAAATTGTAAAATGTTCAACTATTTGCACGAGATGCCATTTGATGTGTTTGGCCATGAACTGCAATGGAGGTCAAGTCAAATAAACCACCATCTCTTAATTTAACTAACGAACATATTCAGGGGTCAACCTTGACTTTGGCCATTTAATTAAAATTCGAATACAAAATTTGACATCTGTCGAATGGACTAATTCATTTTAATTAACACTTTTCTCAGATTCCAAAATTTGACTGAACCAAGAGTTGTGCATGTGTGACAGCAGAAGAAGACACCCTCTTCCCATCTTCCTGACATGGAACTATGATTTTCGTATTTTCGTTTGCCAAATCAATTCTTCACCATCTGATCACAACTTTCAATTGGATAGACTTGATTGAGTAACCCAATTCTACTTCTCATTAAATCAAAACATTTTCCATCATTTCCATTCTATTTCTTCAAGTAAAGCAACAACATTCAGATGAGTTCATTAAAGTAGTCAAACCTCTTGATTTAGATACGCAGAAAGTTTATCACGGGAAAGTTCAACACTGAAAGTTCAATCTGAGAAAGTTCATCACAGGAAAATTTTCCCTTTGGTGCGAGTTGTAAGTGTTTCTGTATTCATGTAACCGCTCGCTTCGCTCGCGACTTCAATAAAACGAATCTCCAATGACATCATCCGCCAATAAGACCAAACCAAACATGTGTAGAACTTTCTATACATCAATTTCATCCATCTCCACCTCCAGGGACAGAAATTCTTTTGAACCGATTTCAGGATTAAAGATTTTGAAAGGCTTTATAAAAATATTTCTGATGATAAAATCGGCTACCATTTTTCGCCGCTTACAGACAATAGAAGCCGCAAATAAAAAATACAAACGGCTTTTAAATCACAGTGCCACCTACTGGAGATTCCGAAACTACTGCCTTACCGTGCCGAACAGTGCTGGCATCTAGCGGATTTTTATAAACTTCAAAGTAAATAAAAATTTCCGATAGGTGGTGTCAGTGTTTGCAGATTCATCTAACCTGGCTCGCTTCGCTCGCCACTTCAATAAAGCGAATCGTGGTTTGCACTAACGCTACCTACCGGAATTTTTGGAATTTATTGGTTTGTATTTTTTGTTTGCGGTTTGTATTTTCTGTTTGCAGTTTGCATTTTTTATTTGCGCTTTGTATTTTTTATTTGCAGTTTGTATTCTTTATTTGCGGTTTGTCTTTTGCAAATATTTGCTGTGACCTATTTTTTAAAAGCTGCAATATCCCATAAAAATCTAACTGTCCCACGACCACTACTCGTACAATTGACTAGTACATTTGACTTGATTTCAACTAAGCTTCACCAACTTTGAAATTAAATTAACTTAATTTCAAAGTTTAAAATTTTTGATTTTTGCAAATAAAAATTGTTTGTAAGCAAAAAATGAATTGACTCGACAAGACAACACAATTTGAAATTTTTATTCAAATCTTGTTTTCAGTTGCCCATACAAATTTTGTCAATTTTCTGAGAAGAATTAAAACTACCTCCAAGCTACACATTTACAAGATGGTGGACAGAGTGATTTTCTTTCTTGTCCTTTCAATAATCACAATTCCAGCAAATGGAAATTCAACTGATGGGATCAAATTGGCAGACCAAAGAGCCATCATAAAATCGAATAAAGTTTTGGGTGACGACAGTCTCTGTTTCCTCTTTGTGCTCTTTGACCCACAACTGGACATTGGAGATGTTGAAGATGGTCGTCCATTCAAGACAACCCACTCCCTCGTCCTCTACACCACTTTGCATGATGATGTAACTAAAGTGACATTTTCGACGTTTTCACTCGATTCACGATTAGATCATTTTCGAAAAGCTTTTTCATACCTGAAAAACATGAAATGCCACATCCTCATCTACCAGTCACCTACTAAAGATTGGGAAAGAGAAGATGGGTTTGATCTTATAGGTTCAATGATTTTCGACATGTATCGTGTTGGACATATGAAATCCTATACATTTGCATTGAAACTGACAGAAAATGCCGAAGATCCTCTACCAGAATTTAATGTCAACCCAACTGTTCCGAAGATTGTGATGGATTTGTTTGAAACGGCAGTCCTCAATGGAAATGGGAGTACCAGAGTGAAGAGAGTTGAGATGAAGAGAGGTATTTGCTGTTTCAACTTTTTCCATCAAAATATTTCTGTCATTACCGGGACATTCAAATGTCAACAGGAACCCCATTTGCATCCTGGCATTTCCAATAAGAGTCCAGTGAATGTGGGTTGCTTCAAGGAAATTCTGGAATGTCACAAAAACATCACATACAATGGCCGCATCATGAATTGGGAATTTGCCCCAGCCACAATAAACGATAAACATGACCACCAGACTGCTTTAGTTGGACTACAAGAGGGCTTTGAGTTGGGTTCGGCATCACCCGCAAGCAGAGGACACCCAATTTCACTGACAAGTCTATATTTCATCTATTCTTCTTTGAACTGTACGACACTCTTTAACCAACACAGCACAGTTGACTTGATAGTTTGGCTGCCCAATGGAAAGGACTATTCAATCTCGTTGGGTAACATACGATCAATTGAGAAAATTGTAGTTGGATCAATTGAGAGTTTCAAGTTCATCACAGCAGACAACGTCCAGACACTCCGGGAGTCATTTGCTGTCTATTTGCAGCCATTTCAAATCCCTGTTTGGATCGCCCTCACGACACAAATTGCAGCTACCTCATTTTTTCTAGCCGTTTTTTCCATCTTGTGCAATCAAGTGAATGAGGAAAAATTGAGATGGGGGTTGAAAATGGTGTTGAAAATTGTAGGGGAAATGTCATTGTCTGGTGTCAATTCCATTTGGAGGATTTTAATAGAGCAACCATATGACGAAATTTTTTTTAAAATCTCCGTTGCAAAGCTTCGAAAGATTCACAAAGAAAAGCGTTGGATGAAAGTCTGTGGATTTGTTTTGGGGTTGTGGATGCTCATGGGACTCCTCCTCACAAATTGGTATAAATCCATCGTGCAGGCCAACTACATTTCTCCATTCCCATTTCGGACCAACTGGACCAGCATCGACCAGTTCAATTGGCCTACAAGTGACTTTGTTGTCTACTCCATTCAGCCCAATTGTCCAGTATTTGAGTTCGCACTTCCCGACAACGTGACACG
Organism: Arrhopalites sp. Gr-Col-00791; assembly: GCA_034694425.1. Taxonomy (NCBI): domain Eukaryota; kingdom Metazoa; phylum Arthropoda; class Collembola; order Symphypleona; family Arrhopalitidae; genus Arrhopalites; species Arrhopalites sp. Gr-Col-00791. The sequence continues at coordinate 15,234 of JAQHQX010000206.1, forward strand.
ATTTGAGGAAATGAGTATGGATGAACTGGAAAATTTATGGAAGTCTGGATTTTCAATCAAATCAGAATTATTATATCAATTACATGAAATTGGAATTTATATGTGGTTGAGATGTCTTATTTCTGTAGGCGTCATCGTCACTGAACACGATAATTAAAAACATGTACCTTTCCACAAGTCTCTCTTTGCACATAATGCAGATTGTAAGAAATTTGTTGATTGGTTTCGAGTAATCAGGAAGGTCAAACTGCTTTGCTCGAAACAGTTGGAAAGTCCCAACAAAAAGGTGATCAAAAATGTACTTCATAGGGCCAAAACTCTGATAATTGTGGAGGCAAAGCATTTCCAAACAACTTGGAGCATATTCAAGATCGCGATGAGTAGAAATTCAAAGTTGAGGTTCGCTCATAATGAGAATGTCAACGAGGACTATCTTAGGACAGACCAATCTTTTGGCTATTCTCTCATTCCCATCTCATTGTTGGATTTGATGTTTTCTAAACCTATTGGCCAGTTGGTTCCCCAGAGAATGAAGATATTGACGACGTCTGGAATTTATAATTACTATAGTAAATGGGAAGAGATTCGAAATGAGAGGGCATCAGTCAAAAACTCGACTGTATTTGATTCAAGTGAAAATGTTGACGATGTGAAGCAGGGTTGCCGCATTCTTGGGAATCCAAATTCATGGGAATCCTGCCTGGAAATTTCCGGGAGTATTTGGAAATCTTTGGAAATCATTGGGAATCTTAGAGAATGCACGGAAATTAATGAGAGGACAAGGCAGACAAAACATAGAAATTTCACTTTTCGATCAAATGAACTGAAAATTTGCAAAGAGCGTCTTTAGACCTTCCCGAACAATGTTTTCATCGGCACTTCCCGAATGATCGTCTCGTTTGACCTACAGAGGTCGTTGAAGTTGACCCTCCATTCAATTGGTGCTGTTAGACTTTGACGCCGATTGATTTTTATTCCAAATATTTCATACGTGACTGGATGGACCGCCAAGTAAAATTGTAATAAAATAACTCTGACGTTTGACCTCTGTAGGTCAAACGAGA
>JAQHQX010000207.1:0-16286 GCA_034694425.1 Arrhopalites sp. Gr-Col-00791
TGTGTGGACTTTGATTGGATAAATAAAAAGTTTACATTTTGAACTCAAATCCTCAATTAAATTGCTTAAATGGATAGTTACTAGTATTCAACTTGACAATCACCGAAATCAACTTGATATCAAATTCCAATTAAGGACATAATTCAGAAATTCCAAATTGCTTCATAAAGAAGTGAAACGACACCAAATTTTTAATAGTTTATTTGACATTGATTTTAAATGGACAATTTAAATTGAAACTTTTCATTCGCCATTCAATATTCGTCTGGATCAATCAACTCATTTTCCCACAGAAATGTACCACTTCCACTATCAATTCCCAATGTTCAAATCAATTCATAAAAATTCCACAAAAAATTCCTATTCCGTTTTGGGAATGCTAATAAAGTCGTAGGTATCGGCACAATTTTCAACTAAGTAATTGAATTTGTCTCCCTCTTGAATTTCCTACCAATTAAAGTGGGTCAATTGAATTGGGAAAATTGGGGAAAAGTTTATTTTTCAATTTCGAAAAGTCCTAATACTCCAACTTATTGGAATTTGACCTGACTCAAACAAGTGTCGCTTCGCTCCATTCACCCGCAGGGCAAGCAAGAGCAGCAGTGTCTTTGCTTAATTAACTACGAGAACATAAACATAATTCAGGTTCAAAACATTCACTAAAGTAAAGGGGCTTCTAATGCATACCAATATGTCATATCCTATTACGGTAAAATACTACTACCGGTAATATACTAATATACATATACCACAATTTACCCAACTGCGAGAGATTCAAATTGACTCATCTAATGCAGTTGGACAAGGAGGAGGTGTGAAGTATCCTTATGAGATTCTGAGTGATGGCATTTCTCCCAATCGGCATGAAGGGATTCGACCTGTCCAGGGACTTTGAACCAGTCGCTAATGCAGGAAAAATTCACTGCGTCAAGGAGCTAAATTTTTTTGAAGTTGGAAAGCCCGATGACCTAATCAAGTTGGAGATGCTTGTTCAAGTTGGTTCACATCTGGAGACTTTGAAGATTCGTCTTTTGGACTCTTTCGATGTTCTAGAAAATCGTGACAAAAGCAGGTGGATGAAACTCGTACAGAAATTATTGGATTTGTGGACAGACACTTTGAAATCTTTCATCCTCAATTTCAAAAGAATTGAGGATGTATTCGGGCATCTCAATTTTCCGCAATTTCCCCAACTTCGGGAGATTAAGCGACGTGGCAACTTTTACTATTTACGTTTTACGTTTGAGATTACAAAGGGGCAAAGTTTTATATTGACGTATTTTAAAAAACATTCGAAAATCCTGCTTGACGTGGATGATCTTTGCTCATTTGACATTTTAGCAAGAAACTTTTTGCAAAATCCCAATTTAATTGTGATGATGAAAATGTCCAGAATTTATTGCTCATCTGGACATGATGATGATGTGAGTCTGTTTCCATTTGAACTGTGTCAATAGTTCATTTGTAATCTTGGCCTCACTTGCGCTCAAGCAGAGGAGATTGACCCTGAAATCTTTAAATATAAACTTGTCAGTTGAGTCTCTATTAACTTTTATCTAAATTGTAAAACCTATTTTAGTTGCGAATTTTAAACACAAATGTTTTCTTTGAAAAAAACCGAGAAAAAACTTGATTTTGAACAATTTTTCATAATTTTTTCCATGTGAGTCATATCAGCCCCCGCAGTCCCATCAATATATGACCCGTATAAATCAATTTCCTTTTCCTTTGGCCACAACATGCTTTTTAGGGAAGCGAAGCTCGGTATTGAAATCGGTTTTCCGTCTGTCCGTCCGTCCACATACCGTATTTATTGAAATTAACGCCAGGTCCACCTCTCCGTCCAATTGTAGTACGCACGTTTATATATGGCACATTGACAAACTACCACCGGGTACTCATTTTGAGGAGGCGTTAATACGAAGAAATACGGTATTATAAAAACTCCGAGCTACTTTAAAACAGCTAAAAATAGGTTTTCGGATCTGAAAGTATTTTCGTAAGCAGACATCTCGCTCTTCGCTGCTGTTAATTCTTTTCGTTTGTGGAGTTTATTTTTGGTGTCAGACGGACAGATAAGATCAATGTTCTCAGGACAAATCTTTGCTGCTTCACTTCCCGTCCACAGAATACAATTCGGCGGCTGAAAGCGTCACGAAGTGACGGTTTTACTATTTTTTGTTTATATTGTTGAGCCATCCATTTTGTAATTATTTTATTCCGATTTGAAATCACCATACTGGTAGCATTACTAACCAGTGCTATTACTTATGAAAATTATTGTATTCTCCAATATCATCCCTGTTCGGAGAGTTTTTATAAGAGAGTCGACCTCCTACGAGATCTTATCCGAACAGATTCTTAATTTTTATTTGTGCCTTTATATATAACCCTTTAAATTCTCACAATAGTACCCTTTTTCTACATTCCAAATTTTAAATCTAATCCATTTATTCGAGAAACAATTTAAGAATTTTATCAAACTACGTGACTTGAACAAGAGTTGTCATTTTTATCTTTTAAAATATTGAAGTATTTTATTTGACAGAACCCAAGAACAAGGATTTGCCTTCGATGACCTAAAGTGTGACTAAAGTGTAAGGAGAAGGTCGGCTATTTTTTGAAAGGTGAAATCCACAAATATCAGCGTCGAAGCTCTCTCCCTGATTGAAAATTGTCCACATTGAATTCATAAACTTGGAATGGACAAGACAAATGTCCTGTAAAATTCTCGATTCTCTCTTAATCGAAAATTTTGTGACTTGATCAAAACTTTTTGGTCGACCTTCTGAGTCTTATCAGGAATGATAAAAGCTGTGTTGAAGACGGTAATGTATACCATGAGGCCAATTATAAAAAAAATTGAAAGAGATGATAGTGAGGATCCGATAATGACAATCGAATTGCGCCAAATCCATCAAAAATTGCAAATATCAACAAACGCATTTTGATTAAAAAGTAATTGTAGACCAACTGAGATTGAACAAGACGAGTTGAAGATGGTGAGTCCGAGCGACGATTCGAAATTCCTCAAAGTCACTTCCATCAAGACTTTTCTTGACAAATCTAATCAAAATTACAAATTCAAGTTAGATAGTCTTAAATGAAAAAGATTTGTTGTAATTTGTGAGGTGGATTCACATGGTCGATTCAAACCACAATAATGTCTGTGATGAGAGGTCAAGTCTCTGAACGAGCATCTTGATAAACGACAATAAAAAGTAGGTTCCATAATGACCAATTGTGAGATATATCAGCTTTGTTACTGATGAATAATTCTTTATGGTTGTCATGGAATATATGCATTTCTGATTTCAAATAATTCTGATTTAAAATTGTTATTGATGAAGACTAAAGGGGTTCTTGACCTCAGTAGAGAAAGGAGGCAGAGCAATGATGACATTATTTTGAGAACCAGAGAATAAGACTTGAATAAAAACTAAATATATTTTCGTTATTGTTTTAAATACTAAATAGATTGAGCATTTTCTGGCATTTAATATTGACCGACATTTTGACAGCAACAAGCTTCATCAAACTGTCGAGGGTGAGACAAATGGAGATGGTGAGCAAATTGTGGTAGTTGATGGGCACCAAATTTATCAGAAGAGTCGGCATCGACATGTCAACTGCGTAGATTGTAGAAAAATGCAAAAGGAACGGACATACGAAAAGTAGTATGTAGGAAATGAAAATATCCCTGTAGGATTTCAATTCTGATTTCCGATTTGGTCTTCTGTTGGATGCTGAATTGTTCTCTTGATCCACCACCTCAGCCTCTCCTTTTCTTGCAAGAACAAAAGAAGTTCAGTAACGACTTGAATCATATTCATTCTATTTAGAATCAGTAACAAAATGTGTATCGTAAAATGTTCAAAATTAATCAGTACCTGAATATTTTGAAAATTCGCTGTAGAGTTTGACATTGAATTCAGGCCGACGAAAAAATAGAGTTTGTTCACAGATTATGAGAATCACAAAACTAATAAGTGCCAGAAGTATCACTGGAAGTTGATGAAGTTTTGGTTGTCCAAATGAAATCGAGTAAATGTTTGACCTACACAATTCCAACGGTAATTGGACAATTCAACCCTCAGATAATTCAACCCACGAAAAATTTGTATTTAAAATCAGTTAAATTTAGAATAAAATTATTCTTCTCCGATGTAATCACCAATGGAGTTGAATAATTTGATTATTATAATTTATAAATCATTTTTTCCCTCAGGTATTTTAATCGAAAGCCCGATAAAAAATTAAAATCGCGGCAAAATAAAATAAAACACAAGTAAAAATTTTCTTATTCAAATGTTAGTAATGGGTGAGTGCGGGCATGCACTATGCTGCATGTTGATTTGATACAAAGTACCTGAAATTGCCTGACACATTTGTCTAAATGCGGTAAGATCTTGATGGAACACAATTCATTCCATCCACTTTTTATCCAGTGAGTTACTGGATGCGTTGCAGTTGATTGGAATCGTGTTCCACGCGATCACCACCTCATTTTACGATCCCCCTGAACAATCAGCTAAAGTGAAACATTTGAGCTCAAGCAATCTCCAATCGGTCGCTCACACTGTGCCGGGTAGCGAAAAATTACACTTCAAAAAACGGGATTAAATGAATTCACAAAATCATTTACTTTCATCCAGAGCATATTTTCGTGAAATATCAAAATTTTAAAAAAAATTGTAGTCTCCCAAAATTACTGTTGAAATTTTGAATTTGCATTGGAGTTAATGGGATATCTTTCAAGCATCATAGAAATTAAAGTTCAATCAGGGCCAACCTACTGCTTGATCCATCTTGATCTACACTCACTGTAGATGGTGCTTTTCATACATTTGGCTGCCGCCACCCGAAAATACCAGACCAATTTCGGTTTTTTAATTCAGAAACACAAAAATTTCAACCAATCAGATCTCACTCCTCTATACACAAATATTTCAGTAAAAATTGTTAATTGCACCCTCAAAGGTGTCTCACACTCAGGGTTATGTTACATATCAAGGAAAGGTCATGCATTCCCCGTCAAAAAATTCACAAAATCGACGAAAAATGCAAATAATTTTGTGAATGAATTATTGTCAATTTCAACTTCAGCACGACCCAAGTGATCTAGAAAGTGATTTTATTGACTCTAAAGTGTCGTCCCACCTCACAAAAGATCACTAATGCCTTACTTGGCCCCCAAGGTCAAAATATCATTATGTGACCTATAATGACCTTTAGGGTCACGTTAATTGTCAAATGAATGACATCGATAATCTCCTGTCGCTCGGATGCTATTTCCTATCTTTTGTTCAGAAACGACAACGTTTGACGGAGATAAGGGTGAAAATCCGATATTACCCGAATCGGTGTAATTGACACGAGTCGGATCAAAATATTGAGGTTTGATGAATCCTTCTGATGGTTTATGGCACTGAAATTCATGCTATTCGGCCGATACGGTTTTTTCGCCAATCCGGCGCAGTGTGCGTCTCCAATTCCAGAGAAAAGGATAACAATTCCTCCGGTGTCGTGTTTTTTATAGCAATTTTTTATCTAGGAGTTACTGAATGCTTTGCAGTTGATTGGAATCGTGTTAGGATCGCCCCACTTGAAGATTCCCTGGACAAATCCAGAGTGAAACATTCTCACTTAACCAATCGGTCTCTCACAACTCCACTCGTCTCTTAACAAAATCCTTTTGTCCTTTTGTCTTTTTGGTTGGCCTTCGTCTTCATCGATCTGACTAGTTGAAGGTGAGAGTGAAACTGTGGACAACCCAATAGAGGAATTCTGGAGCTTCGTCATTCACCTCAGTCCACATTCACGAACCTCCAATTTCACTCATCTCGATCCAACTCCAACAAAAGAATCTTTTACTCAACCTTAAAGCTTAGTTCAGGGTTTTAAAAGCTTCATGAAAATATTTTTGTTAATCAAAATGTACTACCTCAGCTGCGCATACAACTGACTTGTCAATTTGACTGCATTTGACTCATTTAAAAAATTTCCAAACAAACAACGACCTGATTTGACGAGGCGATTCAATTTGAAATTCTTATTTACGACCTTTTTTCAGTAGCAGCAACTAGATACGAAATTGCATGATGATGGACAGAGTGGTCATATTTCTTGTCGTCTCGATCATCACAACTGACCTGATCAAGTTGTCTGACCAAAGAGCCGTCACACAATTAAATAAAGTGTTGGGTGACGACAGTCTCTGCTTACTCTTTGTGCTCTTTGACTCTCAATTGGATATTGGGGAAGGTGGAAGTGGTCGACCATTCAGCACCACCCACTCCCTCATCCTCTACACAACATTACATCGTCATCTAACTGTGAGCACAAGGACGTTAGATTCTCGAATGGATAATGTTCGAAAAGCTTTCTCTCATCTCAGAAATGTGAAATGCCACATCCTCATTTACCAATCCCCCACTACAGAATGGAGAACAAATGGTAGGTTTGGTGTCCATACTGAATCAATAGGGAAGTTCATATATCTTCTTTATATTGTGGAGCATGTGAAATTCTATGAATTGAATTTGATACTGATGGAAAATGGAGTTGGAGATCCTAAAGCAGAATTTAACAATAACCCAACTGTTCCAAAAATCACGATGGATTTGTTTGAAACCAGAGTCCTCAATGGAAATGGCAGTATTTTTGGTATCTGCTATTTCAATTGGTTCCGTGGAAAATTTGATGTCATTTACAAAGGTTTTGAATGTGCCCAAGAGCCGATTGTACCTGATGATGCATTGCATAAGGGTCCACTGGATGGGGGCTGCATAACGGAAATTCTAGAATGTCACAGAAACATCACGGAAAATGGCCGCATCATGAATTGGAATGTAGTTCATGGAGCAACAATAAAGAACAAGGATGAAGGTGACTACAAAACTGCGTTAGTTCAACTACAGGAGGGTTTCGTGTTGGGGTCGGCATCACCCGCAAGTCGACGACATCCAACTTCACTCATATTGGCCAGTCTCTCTTTTCTTTATTCTGCTTTGAACTGCACGACACTCTTTAGCGATAGGACTGACTATCGTATAATGGAGGTCCCGATAGTAATTTGGCTGCCCACCGGAAATGACGTTAGCACAATCTTTGGATTCACACAGATGATGGATATCTATATTGTAGGTTCAGTTGAAACTTTCAAATTTATCACAGCAGACAGCGTTCAGGCATTACCGGAGTCGGTTGAGGTCTATTTGCAGCCATTTCAGATGCAAATTTGGATCGTCATTTTGGTACAAATATTTGGAACTTCATGTTTTGTAGCCACTTTTTCCATCTTGTGCGGTGGAGAGAATGGGGGGATATTGAGAGGGAGGCTCAAATTACTGTTGAAAATTGTTGGGGAACTGTCCTTGTCTGGTATCAACTCGATATGGAGGATTTTGATAGAGCAACCAAATTACGATGAATTTATTCGGGACTCAGTTGCGAGGCATGAGGAGATTCACAAGGAAAAACGTTGGGTAAAAATCTATAGATTTGTTTTGGGGATGTGGATCCTCATGGGACTCCTTCTGACAAATCGGTACAAGTCCATCATGCAGGCCAACTACATCTCCCGCTTCCCATTTCGGACAAACTGGACCAACATCGAACAGTTCAATTGGACCACAAGTGACTTTGTTGTCTACTCCATTCAGCCCACTTGTCCTGCAGTTGGGCTTAGACTTCCTGAGGGATTTAGACGATTTGAAGATATGAGCTTAGAAGAACTAAACATTTTATTGTTCAACGCATGGCTCTCCGGGTCAGAATTGATTGTTCAATTATATAAACTAGCATATAACCAGTTCGTTGTATGTGGTCTTGACAACCTTAATGTCGCTGAATTGGATTATGAAATTACTCTGCCTTTTCACAAGTCTCGCTTCGCACATCAATCGGAGTGTAAGAAATTTGTGAATTGGTTTCGAGTACTCGCTAAGGTAAAACCCATTTGCGAGCAACAGTTGGACGATCCGAAGCAAAACCTCATTGAAGATTTCTTTCATAGATCCAGGACGGCTTTAATTGTAGAAGCGAATCATTTCCAAACAACTTGGAATAGATTCAAGATGGCGATGAGTAGAAATTCAAGCTTGAGATTTGCTCATAATGTGAATTTGAAAGAAAATTATTTGAGGACAGTCCAAGCTTTCAGCAATGAACACATTCCCACCTCGTCCTTGCAATTGATGTTTTCTAAACCTGTTGGGAATTTGGTTCCTACGAGAATCAAGACACTCATCACCTCTGGAATTTATAATTATTGGAACAAGTGGCACGAGATTCGAAATGCTGGCGCATCTGTCAACATTTCGACTTTTTTGGATTCAAATGAAAATCTTGACGACGTGAAGCCACTTGGAATTGTGACGTCGGATGTCCACTTGATCTTTGAGTTGGCTGCTCTGGCTAATTGTGTGGGTGCGATTCTTCTCTTGATGGAATTTATCTTTCATATCAAGTGGAACTGGCATTGTCGAAGGGTCTGCTGGATGGTAACAAATAAGTTGAAGTTGATGAAATTGAGGATATTTCACATTAATCGAGCCGTAGAGGAAGGACCTGCGAGGTTAAATGATTCTTCGTGGAAGCTCCGTCTAAAAATATTCAATTGTACTAACTGCTGGTCTGTCGTTTCCATCGTAAAGTTTTCTAATTGGGTGCGAAATGTTTTTCGCCGCCGAACGTTACTAAATGGGCAGATTTTGTCCACAAGTTGAGAGATTTCAACCGTCAATAATAAATATACTACTTTAATGTGGTTGGTGGACAACTTATGGCGGCCACAATGTCCCAGTTGACGGATTGTTTGTTGAATTTTCTAAATCCAACAAAGCTACAAGCTCATTTCCTGTTGTTTCAACTCATGGAAATTAATGATTTGATTTGATGCAAAATACCACCATTTGTCCCTCTGAAGTTTATAATTACTGGAACAAAAGAAAATCCTTCTAGTAATTATTTTGTATCGTTTTCCACTATTTGGATTCCATTAATCCTAAAAATATTGACAAAAAATTCAGGGATTCGAACCTACAACACTCGAAATGATTGACTGAAATCAGTAAGTTCAAAAAGTTGGATCATACGACAATCCGATCTATGAGAAACCGGAACTCGAAGGTGCTGGTCTTGGTGAGGGAGTAGTTTGAGCAATTTGTTAATTGCAAAGTTAGAATTTATTTAAATTGGTCAAAATGGGCGAAACACTTTAGGTGAATATTTCAGATGTTGTGGTTGTTGGTTTGAATTCGTCAGTAAAGTTGTTAAGTCGTTACCTAAATGTCAAGTTTATTTTAGTATTCGCATCAAGTTTCTCAAACCCCCGCACATTTATTTGGCTCATTTAATCATCTGGACCACTTTTGATATCAAATTACCTTTAAATTTCCAAAAATTCCCATTTCAGAAATTTCCACCCTGCAACACTGATGTGACCTCAATGACAAAACTGCATTTATTGTAAAACCTTATTAGAATTAAATTTTACACATGAACTCTGGTCAATAGGAAAGGGCATCGATGCCCTTAGAAAAATTGATGGAGATCTCCATCAACAGGTCGTAAATATACATGAGAGGACAATGGAATTTTTCTAATGAAGAAGTAGAACGGTTCATATAGAAAATGGATCCCAAACCGCAAAACAAATTAATTACAGAATTCATCCTGAATCTGGTGCAGAAAATACGTTTAGGGAAAAGTGAAATCAAAACTTACTCTGTTTCTAATTAACGATGGGATAAATGGGACCAAAGGCCCCTATATTTTAACATTTTATTATGTTAAAAATAAATAGGACGGCAATCTGGCACCAGCAGAACTGATGAGGGCCAAATTTACTTTTCTCCAATAAAGGCTCGGATTCGAAATTCAGAAATCCCAGAATGGAAAAGCCTACCACGCACAGGTCACTAAACAAGAACTGCTTGAGAGTTTTCAAAGAAAAACAACGTGTCTTTGAAATGAAAACTTGCATTCAATCATGACATTTCTTTGCCAATGATTCCGATTGGTCCTTTTGTTAGTTGGGTTTGGGTATAAGTATACCCAGACCTACTTGACAAAATTGAAAAAGTTTTTTTTAGTCCAAACTGCTATTCACCATTCTCCATTCCAATTCGCTTTTTTCCCGAATCGGGGACAGTGTTCGATGTCATTTTCAAATAATTGAGCAACCTTTTAAAATGGAAAAAGTGGTTTGAAATTTATTTGATGTGGAACTAATTGTAAGAATCACATTCAAGAAGCAAACGATAATTTTAGAAATTAAAATTCCTTGAATTTGATAATTGTATTCGAATCCACATCAATTATTACAAAACAGCTCGGAAAACTCGTTGGAATTTGATTGAGGAGAGTTTAAGGTAGAAATCAGGTAGATGATTCGTTAATCGGTAGTCATGAGTAAAATAAAATACCTTCACTTCTATTCAAACCGACTACCTAAAAATTCCACTTGGACACCAAGTCTGCAGTTTCTCTGACTGCTTGACTCTTTCATTAGGAACACGAATTATTCGTCTGACAAAAATTCAAACTCCGTCTTTAAAACTTCAGTTCAATCGATTCTCAAAGTTCAAAGTCGTCGTCTCATCTTCACTAAATTTCAGAAATGTTGACTTTGGAAGAAAATCGTTACAATTTCCTTTTTCTTGAACTTGTTTCCATTTTGAATTATTTCCCAATCAAAGTTGATCTGATCGGGGGGACAATGGAAAAGTTCTCCAAATGGAGAAGGAGAATTTGGAAATTTGTCCAATTGCCTCCTGTTGTCATTTACACAATTTTTGTTTTCTACAGATTCATCGAGTCCATTTTGACTGATCCAAATTTCATGGAACATCATTTTCTCGTCCATTTCGTTTTTTCTGCTTGTCTCATATTGGGTTTATTTTGGACTGTTGAATTGTTCATCTTTCATCCTGAACTCACAATTGCCATTTTCAATGACAACTTCAAATTGGATTCTCATCCACGTAAAAACTCATTTTTCGAGATCTTTTGACATTTTGCTTTCTTAAATGACATTTCAGTTTTGAACAGAATTTTCATTGACAGGGAGGGTCAAAGTTCGATCACGGAGGGAATTTCCATTCCAAGAACTTTTCACTCGATTTTGGAGTATTCAGAATCTGATCATTACGGTTTTTTCATCGATTATCTTTTTCTCCGATACAAATCGAAGTCAACTCCTCTACTCGACTATTTCTCCTGCTAATCGATCAACCACAAACTTCATTTTTCTCCTCATCTTTGAGCTGAACAGTGTGTTACTTATAAGTAGCATCATGTGTTTCCTCTATGTCCATCATTTACATTTTCTTCAAAAATGCAATCAAACTCTTGATGATTTGAGCACCACTTCGATTTCAAGGTGAGCACAAACCATTCACAACTTGAAAGTGAAATTTTAGTCAAATTGAGTTTCAATTTCAAATATTTAGGAATCCAACTGATCCAGAAACTCAATCAGGAATCACAATTCCGATTCGGATGGAATTGGGCAGGAGATTGAAAAAATTGCATCTCCTCATCCAACTCTTCAATCAATCCAACTCCTTCATTATTTTTTCATCAAAAATCTCGTGTATCACATTGGGAGTGCTGGGAAGTTTCTACTTTGTTCGTTCCTGGGAATCCAATTGGGGAACGGCATCCTTCTGTCTTATGGTGGTCACCGGTTTCACATTGAATTATACCGTCATTTATGACGGGGCATTTCAGATTCCACTTAAATTGGAGAGGGTCAAGAATGGGATAAGAGTTTGAAAGGAATCTTGAAACGAGCGCCGAAAGGACGGGAATGTGTGTCAAGTCATTGAAAGTGATTTTACTGCATTGTATCATTTATTTTTATCAAGAGCACCAGAATATGAGGTCAGAAGTTGGAAAAATTCAACTAGAAAATTTTTTGCGTTGTTTGAACAGTCTCGCTTAGACCATAGAAAGTCCATCAACAAAAGCTCCGTTAAGATTCTTCGTTGAAGAAGTTAAAAATTCATTATCGTCTGGGGCACTAGCCTAAACACATTTATCTCATGTTTTCATAATCCATTGATTTTCTCCCATAGTTCAAGCAACCCAAAATCGATTATTTTACCTACATCCCATCGAAGGTGTTCGGAAGTGTAACTTTTTGGGATTTAAATTAATTTTGTGACAAATTTTTAAATATAAAAAAAAATTTGAAGTACCGTATTTATCCCAATAGAGTTCTACGTGATGATTGCAGCCTGAGCCGGGCACTTCACTGAGTTTGAGGAATTGTGTTAATTTTAGCTAGGAAATGTTCAATTATACGGAGAGGTTTGTATTGGGAAACGAGAATCGAGTCGACATCGGCAAATTTTGTTGTCTCAGGGGTTCTATTTGAATGTCTTGGAGTATCTAGTTAATGGGCTTATCGTAAAGCTTCTAATTTTACTAAGGATTTATTCCCTTCAAAACAGAGGGCGTACACCCGGGCAAAAAATTTTTGATCGAGTTTTTCCTCTGAATTAAATTAGAAGCTTTACTGTATTCAATTTATTTCAATTTCATTCCCTTTTAAACATTTAAATTATTGAGAGGTTCTACATAAAAAGCACAATTTCAATGAAAATATAATGTCAGGGCAAACTTTTTGAATAGTGAAATTTTTTTAAAAAGTATATGCATATATGAAACAATTTTATGAAATTGTGTATGAAGATGAGATGAATTTTAAATTTTAATATCAGTTTATGCCTGAAGGTCATTTTATTATTCAATTGGATAAAATCCAATTTTAGATATTTATAAAGAAATTCAAATTCTTGAACAGAGGTCATGTATGCCTTGTACATTTAGAAGAAAACAATTGATTAGATCCACATAATTGTCTGTATGTGATTCATAACATTGATGATCTGGATATTGAATCACATTTGTATTTTCATTAACCATTTTTATAAACATCAACTTTCATGATGCACTTTCCACCAGAACTCATTGTCACACTCACGTTGAATTCACCGCAACTGGCATGGATGGGTGGTCCTGCAGAAGCCTATATAAATGCAATTCAATTTCAAAATTTGAAAATCACTTTAAAAACTACTAAAAATTAAACGTTATAATTCTCCATACTTTTAGACGACTAGACTTGTATTCGTTTCCATTGTACATTCGATCATACAACTGATGAGAACATTTCGTCCATTCATCCACAATCCCAACTGTCATCCAATTGTCGTACCAATTGTAGTCATAAGGAACACTGCCCATCACAGCAAATCTTTTGCCATTTCCCACTTGATAAGAAAATACGAAGACAGCGCCACAAGCTGTGTCACTGCAAAACATCAAAATTAGCACCAAAATTCAAAATCCCTTTCTAAAAATTAACGACCATCAGGGTCGCTAGCAGAATGCTAGGGTCAATATAGTATTTAAATGTTTGCACAGGAAATGTAAACTGTGACCAATCACAAATCATGTGATGTGGTAACCTTACCTGGTTTTTGAAAATGCCAAACATTCTCTTGTAGTCGGTCTGATAATCGTCTGAGGTGGAATGTAACAATAGCCTGAGCTACAATAGTGATCCGGATTTCGAAGAGGTGTTTCCGATAGATGATTGGCTATTCAACATTCAAAATAAGAGGATTTAACCTATTAGTAACACAACATGACACTCACAGCATTCAGTGACTGAATTTCAGTCAACCGATGCAACTAGAATAGGAATAGCAAGAGAGTTTAGAGAACCACCTGGCGACTTGTCTACACACCACATAAAAATTGAGACATTTGAATCATTAAATGAATTGGACTCTGAATCAGACTCCAATTAATTTTAGTCGAATGGAGAACAAATAAGCTCCATCTTTTATCTTTTTCCACCCATGACTTCTGGCGGGTAAATTTAAATACTTTGATTATATTTCATTAGGGACGTGACTTATTTTGCCCCCAAAATTACTCATTTTGTCCACAAAATACTCAATTTGCACGCAAAAGTTCTCATGTTGTCCGCACACTTTTTGTCCACAAAATACTTATATTGTCAACGATTCTAGGCGAATTCCACACGCAAGTGCTTTTGGATTCATCTAACCGCTCGCTTCGCTCGCGACTTCAATCAAACAAATCTCTATTGACATAATCTGTCAATAAGACCAATCCGTTATATTTAGAAAGGTCAAGTGTTTCGCTTTGGTTGAAAGTAGCAACCTTTAATTTACTGACGCATCGACTTACGTCTTACATGGGCTATTAATAGGAGGGACAAAGGTCAGATTAAAACCCTCCATGCTTATCAAATCAGCGGGCGAGCTTTTTACATGCGTAAATAAGGCTGTTGACGGAAAAAGTTTTTTTTTGAGAAAATGAGTAATTTTGGGGACAAAACAAGATTATCCCATTTCATTAGATTGAGGTTGTGTAAAATTTCATTTTTCTTTGAATTTCAATCTTACTTATTTCAATCGCTGCATTCCGTCCTGTATTAATAGAACCAGAAATTTGGGTGATTGTTGTTGCTGCTAAGGATGCTCCAGCAATAATTAGAGAAGCCATCTCTTTGACTTGAGTAATTTATTTCATGTAGAGCTTCCTATCGGCTCCTCATGGCTTCTCTTCTGTACTTTGAACTTTGAAAACATTAGGAGCTTCCCAATCGGAGAGTATCGACCCAGGAAACTTTCAACGCTTTTTTTTAAAGTTCAAAATTCAATATCCTATGAGGAGCCGATGGAAAGTTCTACTTTGATCGAAGCATTACGCTTCGTTTCAAATATGTTCATACCCAATTTGTCTAGAACAATTGAATTGAACTGTATTTGATTCTCGAAGCAATGGAATTGGTGTTAGAAACTAAAACAATCAAATGAATCTTGATTTTTAAACTTTTATGTAATTAAATAATGATGGAATTCGAATGAAAATGTATACTTGTGAGTTACAAGTTATGACTTTAGAGAAACGACAAAAATTCAATCTTGAATATCAATTTGATTTTAAGCAGAAAAATAGACTCTGAACGAAAATAGGAGCAATCAATATTATATTGAGATTGAGATGAGAACTTTTCAAATGAGATTCAAATTCAATGCTCGTGACAAGAGGAAATGTTGAATTTATTAATAAATAATAATTAATAAAGTCAATATTCAGTCTTCTTTTACTTGAGAATAAGAATAACCGGGAATTCTAATGAATCTTTCCTCGCCTGTATCAAAACGATGAATAGACTAAACTCTTAAAGGAATTGAATTATATCTCTCCATAATGTCCATTGCGGTTTCATCTAAAATTAAAAAATGGAAAGACGAATAAATTGAATCTCAAGGACTCAAGGACAGAGTGGGTGCAGAATGTGTCGTTCTCGAAAATTTGGTTTCAGCAAATATTTTGATTAATATCAAGTAAACGATTAACGACTGGCGATGAAGATAAAAATTTTTAACTTACAAAGGGAGAAATATGAGAGCAAGTTGCTCATAATGGTGGATTTCTCCACCATTCAATATTTTTATCAAGTGCAATATCAAACTGGATTTGACAAAGTCTTCGCCGTCCGATGAGAATTACAAATAAATTACATTCGAATTATGGTGTGGTCTTTCAAAACAATTAGCTGCAATATTCTGCTGAATGTTGACTCTAATAAATTCAAAATAGAATTTTATTCGCATCATAATTATTATAATTTAATCAAATTTTATAATATAATTATTATAAGCATCAAATAAATACGCTACCGCAACAAAAAAATACGGGATGGCGGCAAATCGTTCGGCGTCAAAATAATCGCATACAACGACAAAATAGTACTTACTCAACAAAGGCAATAAATATAAACCAAGGCAAATTAGTGCTGACATCTAGCGGGTTTTTATGAACTTCATAGTACATAAAAAAATTTGCGCATTATTTTGTCGTGATGTGCGTTGCAAAAATGAAAGCTATTTTATTCACTATCGCTCCGTGTGATTTTATTCCAATTTGGTGCTCAAATTAGTGTACTTTTAGTGCAACATCCAAAGGTCAAGCCCATGACCTAGCCTTCAATGATTTCTCTTGGATTTCAAAGTTCAAAGTGTAGCAAATATTTTCATGTTTCATGAATTATGATCAATTAAAGCTACATGTTTGCAAAATGCAATGAATTTAAAGCTTGAACTACAAATGCAACGAATTTGATTTAATTAATTCATCAATTTTATTGCTGCCATGTGTCATTTTTCAAGTTCAAAAGTTGACTAATTCTGGTTTCAACTAACAACTTTTTGATAATTTCTTGGCTTTAATGA